>CABFVX010001626.1:5854-36452 GCA_902151425.1 Timema shepardi | reverse complement strand
CCCCCCCCCCCCAAATACAAAAAAAAATATGGTTTTTGACTTTCCATCTGTCTGTCTGTACCTCCAACTAGAGCCTAAACTATTTTACCGATTGGGCTAAACATTTGTATCTAGGGTTTTAATAAATTTGCCCCGAGGAATTTTTGGAATTGGATATCTAACCCTAAAATTAAGGGTAGTTTACTGAAGGGCAAAAAGAGAAAAAGTCGATTTTCTCACAATCGGCTCTAACGATTATGATTAAATTTCTTTTATTAACATTTATAAATATTCCAAAAAAAATGGCTTCCCTCAATATTTCGGCAAAATGACTTTAAGGGCTCCAGTCTGATGAGTAATTTTTTTTTATAATATCTTCTAAGCTATTTGAAATATGAAATTACTTATCGTTACAAATATTTAGGTCTCTTTATAATACAAATATTTTATAAAAAGACTATTTTTATAAAATCAATAACTTTCAAGCTTTACGTAAATAAATATATTTTTTAACTTTTCGAACACAAAAGGTAAAAGTATTTCGACCGAAAAAGAAAATATAACCTGAAATGTTGATGGATGTCGACGTCTCAAGACCCCCCAATCCCTAAAAAGTAGTATTTGCAATGACGTTTGTCTGTGTGTCTGTTTAAACTTAAAATTAAGAGTAGTTTAAAAAAGGGCGAAAAGAGAAAATATCAATTTTATCAAAATCGACTCTAACGATTTTGATTAAAATTCGTATCTAGTTGTTGATTTAGATTATAAATAAACTGGCTATTTTCATTCTACCATGAAAATGATTTTTAGGGTACGTTACAGAAGCAGAAACTTCCGTATCTCTGCAATCATTTGAGATACTAAATAACATGCCATTGCAAAATTGTAGTACTATTAAAAATAAAAAGCTTTTATATGAAATATATTTTAATAAATCCTACAGTTTCTGTGATATTGGCAAATATATTAATTCAATTTTGTGAGCTTTATTGGTAAAGAAATACTACTTAAGTTTTAACGCAATAATTCTCCAACGCCATAGAAAAATTAAATATAAGTAAGTCTCTAAAAGTGTGTGTTGATTTTCCTTAAACCTCTTAGTAGAAATGTTTGTACAACAATGATTTATATCCATTTCAGACTCAATAGTCAATATTTACATTTTTGTATATGTCAATATTAATAAATGAAGAATTTAATAACAATGCGACGGCATGAAGATTTGCAACAAATAATAAAATGTCAAAAGTTTTAACCGGAAGTTGAAATTTTAATACGAAGTGTTGACCCTTGTGGACCAAACATTGATCTTTTGTATCTGTCCAAACATACAAATGAGGACATTAATTCTTTAAATATAAAATTATAAAATTTTAAACTGGGACTAAAACAAAAAGTTTTATATAAGTATAGTACAATTTATGCTTGGGTTTGCTAGTGTATATTATTTCGTTTCACATATATTACGAGTTTTGAGTAAATATCTCCATTTTCAAACAATAGAGCGAGAAAGTCCATGTGCAATTCCGTACCATTTATTTGGTTTGTGTGTGACAAGATGGTCGGAGCTATATTCCCAGCTGGGTGAGACCATTGTGGCGTTTATTAAATATTACCTAATTCTCCCTTCTCGTACATTTGGTACATTTTATTTCAATTCTATCTTCATAATTCCTACCCCATTAGTGCAATTAGAATAGGTACAGTCCATAAACTAATATGATCTGGTAAACCTTTTTTATACTTCTGGAGCTAATAACAAAACTTGTATATGTGTGTTCATTTAGAAATATTATATTGTCAAGGCTATACTCATCTAGTTAAAGTTTTGAGATAGACATTATGAGGGTATAATGCTGAGAAAATATATCCAATTCTCAAGGAGGGTGGAAAACTTTTTTTTATATAAAAACAAAACACTTTCACTTCGCCCATTCGGGTTTCGAACAATGACTTATTCATTACCAGAAAAGAAGACTAATTTTACTTGATGATTATATGGCTAGCCAATCGATGCAGGTTTTACTCTGAAAGTAAACTTCGTTTACTCTAAGTTGTAGCAGTATTACCTCAATGGATTACACTATGGCCCTATATTAAGCTATGCCATAGTTAATATTGCAAGGTAAGCTTGTTATCTTATAGGATATACGAAGGTTAAATAAATAATATACCAAATGTGTATAGCCAAGACGAGCAGTGTAATGTAGAAGACCGGCTCAGTGCCTAGAGATTAGGTATCGAAAGAAAAGAATTGAAAGTATACTCATTTTTAGTACAGGAAGAAAATAATCGATACCAAAATCGCGTCAAGAGAAAATTAGCAATAGCATTGGCTTTTGAAAAATAAGCAGGGAATTTCATACTAATGTCATGTTTATTGTTTTTTATGAACGAAATAATTGATGTTTATTCATTATATGATAAAAATATTTGTACTTAACTATTAACCATAAATAAAATTTATAAATACAAAGAATGATATCCTGTTACGTGTATATTTCTAAACTTAATAATAATAATGACAAAAAAGTAATATAGTGCCTAAAGTAATTGTGAACGAGGCAGCAGAAATTTGTTGATACTTAACCTAATTTTGCCTTTTTTTTCCATTAAGTGTAAAAACATAGACACTAGTCGTTGGGATTTTCGCAAATGTCATTATAAACTGTATCCAAGGGAGAAATTAATCAATAATCAACAGATATAAAAAGAATAACTACGATCAAACCTTATAGTTTGTATTGATAATAATTTTATTGTATAATGCGGAAAGAGTAATTTCAATACAATAGGTTGATTGATAAACATATTTTTACTCTAATATTTCTTATACTGATAAAATATTAGAGTGTAGTTTAAAAAAATACATTACGATATATAAATTTTAACAAATTATTGCTGTATTTTTTATGTTCATCTGATACCGGCTTGTAAGTATATACTCACATCAGTAAAAGTAACTAGTAATGGTATCGATAGGAATATATCGATATTAGTAAAGTATCGATATTTTCCTCACGTCCATACTAGTACCAAGTCACGTAATAGCTAGCCCCTTGACGCGAAAGAGCGAAGACACGCAAGGCCCTAACCCTCAATCTTAAAGGGGATGAACAAAGACATATTTGCTGTCAACATAGCCGAAGATAGACGAGATCTGTGTGGTCCACAGGCAGACAATACATTATGGACCTATGTCTTTACCACCATTTTTTTGTTTATCAGAACTCTAAGACCTGTGAGGCACAGAAAATTGTTATAAAAAAAGGGTACAACCAAATCGCACTTATTTTCTCATATAACATATTATATTATATTTTTGTAAAAACCAACATACACTCTTTATTATGATGTAAAACACTACCGAGAGATCCAACTTGAAATAAAAAAAGTTATGGTCTTTTTTGAAAAATTCCAAATTTTCAAATACTAAACATTTGTAAACCAATCATAAAATAATGTCCAACTAAAATATATATATATATATATATATATAATTTTAAACTAAATTGTATATATATATATATATATATAGTTTTAAACTAAATCATTAATGCCATCATCTAACTATTTCGAATATTCAAAAATGGGGCATTCGTAAACTAACTTCGTTTTGAGGGACGGAATATTCTTTTTTTAAATGCCCTGGGGTATGATCATAGAACGTATAAAGTTTGAACTACATCCATAAAACGGTTTAGGTTGTCGCTCCATGGACAAACAGGTATAGAAGCAATCAAAAAGTCAGAATGTTTAGGACCTATTATGCTTGGGGTTCATAAAACATCCAGATGCATCATATTTCCAAGGTTGAAAAGTTTCAAGACTAACATACTTTCTTTAAATTAGAGATAAAAAAAAGTATGAATAGATTATTTGTTGCGATTATTTTTTTTTACAAATGGGTACAGATAAGTTCTACTTAACCACAATGATGCACATATTGGCTAAGGCGTCAATCTAATCCAATCTGACTGGCTGGTAAGGAAGAGGTCAGGGTTCTAATCCATGTAGGGTGTAGTTTTCTAAATGGCTTTCCACCCTCTCTGTCTTCCTCTCCTAAAATTCCACCTTTCTCATTCCTTCCTAATTAGTGTAAATATTCGAATTACTGAGACGGGTAGTAAGACTTGATGCACAAAAATATTTTCAAAAAAATTAGCTGCCTGAAATAATTTTTGGTTCTTATCATTACACCTAAAAAAAAAGTGCTTAAGCATTCATGGGCTTTGAACTATATGAATTAATAATGAATTACAGATCTCCATCCACGCGTTGGCCCAGATGCTAATATCCCTCAGTTTGAGTTTGTTACGTGAAACATCGATAAATATGGATTGAATAAACTATATAAGACTGTAGAAAAATTGACCGTAAATTGGTCAATCTTTAAATGCAACATGATGGTAAGTCAAATTTAACAGTATTAATAAATTTTTCTGTTAGTAAAAAAAGTGTTAATTTACTGAACTACAAAACTGTTTTTATATATTCTCGAAGCTATCAAACACACTTGATTAATAGACAACAGAAATAGTAAATAGTAATTCATAATAAAGTTTATAGGCAAAACTAAACACTTATGTCCAACTTATGTCCAACACCTTAGATCACAAAATAGCGTTTCTTTCTCTTTTTATTTAGGGGTCTCAGGTTCAATTCCCAGCATGGCCAAAAAATGTATCGTTGATGAAATGTGGGTTTCCCCTTTCATAGTAATGAATTAAAGGCTGAGGTCTGTGTGTTGTGTCTGTTTTAGATTTAATTTCGTTTATAAGTCATGTGCTGATATAATTAGTTGGTTTGGAAAGTGCACGTTAAATAACTCAAATAAATAATAAAATAATAGCCCCTTTCTAATGCAAACTTCATTTTAGTAAACTTTTCACAACAAATTAATATTTTAGCGTGTACCAAGTTTTAATTCCCGCTCAGGCTATTCAAATATTTACAACAGGTTAATAAGAGTGGTCTTTTGGGATCATTAGGAGTGTAAGGTAGATAATGAGGTGCGTTTGGTGACGTCTCACCTATCTAAATATGTTACGTGAACCATAAAGTCAAATAACGGTTTACAATAATAATATGACAAACATTATATCCAATATTATATTATATCCACTGTTGACTAGCTAAGTTAGGCGAGTTTAGAGGCTAGCCTGTTTTATGTACCATTTTACTGTAAATGTGACTGAATTATTATTTTATGTGTCATTATGAACATACTTTTATACATCCTACCAAAATTATTTTATTCATTAGAATTCACTCTTATGGACTCAACAAAATTGGCAGTATTGGTTTCATCCTTCGGACGCAACTCGCTCAAGAGGTGAAACTTGGGTCGCGACTCAATGCAGCCCCTTTACAAGAATGGTAAAGGAAATATGATATTTTTAAGAAATACCCTTATTGCCGTAGAGGGAGAAGGGGAAAAAACTTAGGATAAACTGAATGTAGAACACTCGACCGGGATTCAAATCCCGATATACCCAACATTGACAATCCAGAATATTACAAGTGTGACGTATCTTATACCATGATACCACTGTTGATAGTGGTAGGAAGTCCGTTCTGAAAGGCCTTATTTCGTTCCAGAATCCTATTGTATATCTTAGTATTATTTTGTTAAGAAAAAAAGGGCTTCCAATAGGGCGCTGCGGTAGGAACTCGGTTCTAGAAGTACTTTTCTCCTACAAAAATATTAATATACATTAGGATTCTGGTACAAAATAAGACCTTCCAGAATGGTCCTCCAACCAAAATCATGGTATAGTTAATGAACTACATACAAACATACTCCACTTATTACATGTTCGATTCCAAACCGTTTTTCTAAGGTCAATTATTGCCCTTTTGCATCTTTTCGATGCATGTCATGTATTTCGATCTTCATGTATGTGCATATCTGACGTAAATAGAACATTTTTAATTAAAATAAATATTGTACACATACAATTTAGTTAAAGTAAGCAGACAAATAATAATACCTTCAGCCTGTTTTGTGATCGAGGGTATGTAAACGATCGTATCAGCGACACAGTTTCCTGATACTCGGCGTTTGGTCACAAATTAAAACCGTCGTTATGAGCAAAGCGCTGGAAAGCGAATCGTCACAAAGTGGGGTATGCATGGGTTCATATTGGTCTATTTTTAAAAACAACATTAAATCGATGACAATATTTTTAACCATGCCAAGAGGGAATTGCTATTGAAATATAAAGAAACTAGATGTGTTTCATACGAAATAATTTGCTTTGAAAGAAAACCTCCTTAGAGTAGGCAGTGTGGGCTGGTGTACTAAAAGTGAATTTATTATTTGATTCCACACTCTTACTCCACGCATATGCAAGTAAACTTCTTCCTGATCAAGCAAAACTTGCGGTCTATAACGAATCAATATTCAATGCAGACAGTTTTTTGCTGCCAGCGGATCTTATAACAAACCAACATTAAATTCGGCCCTACTTTTTTTTTTCATAAACGCAACTTTACGATGTTGGTGGGTGTAAAAAGGTAAAGAAAGATATCGGGGTTGAAAAAGTCTCAGCAAGTAGAGTGATACATTCTTGTCCCTCTTATGAGAAACCTAATTGATAACATTAACGGCAATCTCACTGCAGAGAACAAGGTGACACCAAAAAGGAAAAAAAATTGTATTCGTTGGTACTTTCCTACTTCAGAGATAAGAGATGACAATTTTTTAAATCAATCTCATTTGTCTGCCATAGCATCTGGTCGTGAGGTTTCTTCTAAGTGTATTTGGTGAAATATAAATAAGTGGTAACATAAACTTAGTTTGAATGCAATCAAATTTAAATATAAGTCATTAGATTTTTTAAAGGTTGACTTGTTAATAACGTTTAAAATAGTGTGTCCCTCAAAATATCCTTTTAAAAGCCTTTAAAACGCAAAATCGAAGAGGAAGGTCGTGTGTTTCAGATTAAATGGAAGCTGACAACTTAAGTTCACCCAATCTTAATCTTCAATGTAAAAATATACTTATAACATTCATGTATGTGAAAGATTTTCAAACAAAACCTCTACTGTGACAATGTCAACTTAAATGCAGTAATCTGGTGCATTTTAAAACATTTCAATTTATATTCAAGCAAAATGAATAACGAATATCTATTAGTGACTACTCATACAAAAATTGAAGACATGCTTTGTGAATTCAAGAAAAGATTCCATGGTTTTAAAAAATATGAGCTTACATTTGCGATGTTTACGGGACTATATTGAAATACAGTGTGAGGTTGGTATACCAAATTTTTATTCTTTCCTCTCTAGGGATCAATTTCCAAAAATGGTTGAATTTACTCTGCAAATATGTGCAATATTTGGCAGCACCTACGTGTGTGAACTGTTGTTTTGATTTATGAAAAGGAATAAATCACCCGAAAGCTCACGGCTTACAGATACTCGTTTGTCGTCAATTATGAAAGTGACTTCCGCACAAAATTTAAAGCCAAACATTAACACCATTGGTGCAAATAAAAAGTTTCAAATTTTTGTTAAAAAATAAAAGATGCGTCATCATATTTTATATAATCTAAAATAAAGATAATTTTTCATAAACATAAGGTTCTAAAATGAGTTTTCTTTAGTTGTGATTGTGACATTAAAAAATAATAATAATACGGCCCTCTTGGTATTTTTGTTTTTAATGTGGCCCTTGTGATCAAACAAGTTTGACACGCCTGCTCTAGATCTTATCATCCTCATCCCTAAATTACCAGCTGAATTAATATAAAGGATGTAGCGTAACATGTTGGATCTACTACAGCGATGGAAAGGAGACACCAAAAACTATGATAAATGTTAATATGTCCCATTTGACCTTATTTTGAAGTTACAACCAAGGGATTTTTAATAAATTATTTGTATACCATACTCGATATTGCTCATCCTGTTGAGCAGGTATGTTTAATGGGTTATTCCTGATTATTCCTTTCGCCTGGTATTTTTGAAAGAGAACGGCATTCTACGGCGCGACGACTGTAGTCTTACGTTCAGGACGAAGATCCTAATGTTAAGCATGTCAATCCTGACTATAAAACTAGCCCTGTCCTATAGCAATAAGCCATGCCGTAGTGTGAAATCAAATATTTTTATATCCATTACTGTTTCCAACTTATAGCACAGTTCAGTTTATTGTTCAAGCCATATATTTTCCACTACTGGCCTGCTAAGCTTGTCGTAGCTTAATATGCATTATTATCTAATTTAAGACAAGTAGAGGCATAACATCCAGTCTCCGGCCATTAGTTTATCAATGCGAAAGGGTAAACCCATATTTTTATCAATGATAAGTTTTTGACCATGCCAGGAATCAAACCTGGAACCCTTAACTCAGTGGGCAGACACGCAAACTACAGAGTTGATATTCTGGACTGAAACCAAATATGATAAGTTCATTTATGTGAAAAAAATACAACTGGGACAGTGGATTCTAACTAAGGACCTTTGGCACTTAGTCATAATGGTCGAGTTCAGGCCTTATTTTCGAATTCTGCTGTATTGATTGTGGACTACTGGCTTTTAACTTTGAATTTGATTAAAGTATCATGACTGATCCTGCAGACAATCATAACGTATCAATTTGTGATGCATATGAATTTTAACCAGTGGATTACGCTTACTACCTTTCAGAGAACACAGAGGGTAAATTATTCCCAACAGTGATAACTTTGTTTGCCAAGCCGTTAAGTTATACGTAGGATGGATCCGGATAGAATAACATATAGACTGTTTGTAAAACATTGTACAAATGGGTTTTATTGGAGTATTTAAAATGTACTTTCTGAGCTGTTATATTAGAGCACATGACTTACCGACTAAGTTAGTCCAAGGTTAGTATGGTTAGTACTACACGCCCAGCTCTGTCGTTTGGTAGCAGGGTGTGCCAATATGATCTAATGTATTTATCACCACCAAGAATTTAACTAGGGAACTTTATACTTGTAGTCGACCATTCTACCACTTAGCTACCATACAGTAAAATATTTTTCATCTGCAATGTTAATAATTTAAAATACAGATTTATAAAATGCTTGTATAAATTATTAATTTGCTTGCTAATTTAACATCGTTTATTATTAGTATATATCAATAATTATAATAATGCTCGCTTGGAACAACAATCATTCCCTTCTAGTATTATTAGTTGAAGGCACAGTGATACTGATCTGGGGACCCCAGATTCAATTATCAGTAGAAATAGCTCTTAATAAATCTAATAATTGGTCAAAATTATAATTCTTATTTCACTGACTCTCATTATCCGTTCGGGTTATATAAATATATCATTTACGCTAATAAAATAAGGATAAGGAAGGTAAATTTGAAAATAAATCTACCCACATCTGTGTGAAATCTTTTTTTGGGGGGGAGGGGGGGATCTGTGCACCCGACTGGAATTTGAATCCGGGTCTCTCTGTCATCCTCATCCCCATGTATTGCGAGACTTAGACCATTTGCCCATCGAAATAAGTAAGTAGTATTTCGGTGGGATTAGGGTCGGCTAATTAAGTTTGTCTTCGATTAAATAAATGATTATAGGTTACTAGTTTTTAAAAATTAAGAAAAACACATCAAAAACCTCGTGTAAGTTATCATAAATACATTGAAAGTTATGTGAAAATTAAAAGCACCTTGGACTTCGTGATCTAGTTGATATATTTGTATAGTCACGTAGAAAGTAAATAAATATTAGATACTTCAAACAAACCAAAACAAAAATAAAAATGAAATCAGTAATGTTCTAAATTTATTGTAAATTTTTAAAATAATATATATTAAAATAACTAGCACACACTTTCGGTTTCACTCTTTATATAGTTTAAAATAATTCCCTAACTAATGTTACAAATTAAGCACTCACGTACTTAAAGTAGAAAATTTAGGAAAGTGTTGGTTACAAAATAATGAGTATAATAGAAAACCTTTGCATACAAATCTTATAACCTCAAGAAAAAAATGTTGTCTAGTCATGATACTGTATTTGCCACACTTCAATATTTTAATATATTAGCATTTTTTATTCAAGTAGGGCTGGTAGAGGAAGTGAGAGGGTTGGAGAAGTTAGGGTCAAGAGGGGGAAGGGGATGAAAATCCTCTCATCCCGACCAACGTCTCATTTCATAAAATGAACAAGTGAAGAGCTAGAGCCAGTGAGCAAATGAACGACCTATCTTGCCGTTCGTCCGTTCTTGCTCTGTATTACCCGCCTCACTTACCAGCAAATTTAATACGCCGCTCCCTCGTGAGCAGGACTGCGCTACTCATTAAGCCCAGTGCAATAAACCTGTGTGGGAGAAGGGATGAAGAGGTGGCATTGGAGTGAGGGGAAGGGGACGGATAACCAAAACCAGAGAACAGGGGCATTTCATAAAGTATTTCATTTCATCAACACTTCATAAAATTAAAATACAAGGTTTTATATATATATATATTATATTCACAGCTTTTTTTATCTCATATTTTGTAAAACTGGCACTTAAAAAGAAAAAGAAAAAGTTTTAATTGGGAAAGACAGATGGATTTTTTTTACATATATTTAAGAAAATAACATCAAGTGGCACAAATTTAAAGTTTAGTTTTGAAGTTATTCTTTTTTACTTAAATTAATTATTTTATAACTAATTGTTCTTTTCAAGAGATTTATTACTAAAACATTAAAATTCAAATAAGGTCTCTAATAATTTAGAATATTACTACGATTTAATCTGATAAATATTGAGCAAAAATATATAAGACGTTTCATTAAAAATTCACTTATAAGTTATTTTTTGCCAGAAAATTAGATTACTTTTCTGAAATCATTTCATTAAATAAGAACCACCTATAACAGTAAACAGGTTAATACATTATTGTTATAACAAAAATTTTCAAAACCAATATTCTCGAATCTGACTTATTAGAGGAAAACTTACTTTTAGGAAATGAACTTCTCTCGTCTAATAATTCTCCAGAACCTCCACAATGTTAAATGAATTGATTTTATAAAATATATTGTACCTGATAGTTGATATTTAAGGCACTTTTTATATTAAGTCGTTTATTAACTCTGTGTTTACCTGATAAAAAAGGGTACAATTTTGTGGAAACGAGTTTCAGTGTACGAGTTAAAAAAGCTTGTATCTAGGAGGTCAAGAATGTCAGAAGATACATGAGTGTTTATTCAGTTGGGAAAGTTGAGTGTGTTTCTAAGCAAGCATAGATAAAACAACAACTTTATAGCATTTAAGTACTATTAAAATATCATTATAATTAATAAGAAATGACTTTAGAGTTGGTATTTTGATCAGAACATTGTAATATATAAATTTTATCGCAAATGACATGGTTACAAGGAAATTATTTAATTAAATTTGGTGAATTCCTATCTAAAAGCCTGATAAATTATGCAGATTTTTTATCTTTTTTTATTTGTGAATGTAAAATAAATGTAAAAAACAATATTTTAACTTAGTAAATATACTCTTAATATTTAAAAATTTTCAATTTTTGAATATATTTTATTTAATGACAGAAATTCTCCTAACTCCGAGGCATGATTCGAGACCTATTAGAACCCTCATCTTCTATTGATCGAGTAAAGTTATTTAGAATTTTATATCATAGTTTGTCAAGCGCTGTGAGGCAAGTTTTTCTGTGTTGTTTTAATGTAAATTACCCGCGGAAAAGAAATTAAACCTTTTTTTAAAAAATAATCATAATGTTCCACTTTATTTTTTCCAATGCGATAAAAAAAAATCCTTTTTGACATAGTAGAGTTTCTAAGAAGCAAATATAGCCATCACTTAAAAAGCACGAATAATCCTATACATTCTAGACTTTTCTGAAAGAAGCAATAAAAAACGACTAAAAAAATCGGATCCTAATAGAGGGCATAAGATTGGTCCACAGTCATGGGCTTCCACTTCCTCGTACTGTAGTGTAATGTAGAATAAATAGAAAGGATATATCTAGTTAGGGCATACCACATAATGTTTCACAATTCTCACAGTCAGGGAAATCTACCATTAAATTTGCAAAAACACTGCCCTAATCTTGCGTACCCTACACTTCCACCATAAATGAGTGAACGTGTGAGAAGAAAACTATTTTATCTAATAAATCAAGATGAAATTACTCTTACAAAATATTTTGTTTTGCTAGAGGTGATACTTTAAATTAAACCATGAATAAATCAAATCACAAAGATAATAACAAAACTTATTTCTAACTATTAAAATGTTCACTTTATTGACTCTATTAAGGGTTTATAATTATTATGGTTTTGACTTACTCTAACTTAATCTTAACTATCCACTGTAACGTGTTCCTAAATGGAGTATACTCATTAGTGCTCGTTACCGTAAATTATTTATGATAGCGGTAAGGGTTCGTTAAGCCATACTGGATAGGTGGATGGAGGTGTAATGCAGTATAAAAATGTTTTATGTTTGCAATAGCTCAGATATGCTTAGTTCGGAAGAACGCTCCATTTAATCAAAGTTTTATTATTCCCAGACCTAAGAGGGACACCAGAACTAACACAGACAATTTCTATTTATAGATGATAGAAAATTAATGTTAAATAGATTGGAAAATCAGATTACATATGTCAAATTTATATTTAGTCCAATAGATTAAAATTAAAAATTGTTTCGTTTCAATAATAGATAAGTAATGTTAATTAAACAGTTTGTCGGTAAAAAAAAAGAGTGAAGGGATTGAAAATTAAAGAATTCCTTAATATTCATTGAGAATCGAGTCTAGCAAACGCTTTTTATTCGAAAAAATATAGGCCTACATTTGTTTTAATAATATCGTTTGAATAATGTGAACTTTATATACACACAGATATCAAAACCTGACTTACAAAATAAAGATCCCTGGGACAATATTCCACATCGATGGGTACGCAGATTGGTAGGTTCGGATAGTCGGATTCGCTAACGATAGTGAGGTAGGGGTTCAAACACTATGTAGGTGTGATGAGGATGTTTTTTCCTAGATGGTTTCTCACTCTCGTTTACGTAAAAGGGGGCATATTTCCTCTAAAGTTTGCCCTTAGTATGAATATACAGATATGGCAAACAGTTATACTGCGGACACACACACACACAATAAAGAAATATTTGCTCTTACGTAGGGTTACTTAATATAAATGTTAAGGTACACCACACAGACTTTCCCACTCTTTTATCATGAAATAAATTCATTTATTAAAATATTAAAGTATTTGTAAACGAAATAATAAGTAATTTTGAATGAACACACTATTAAAGAGCATAAATTAGATACTATACACTGTTACAGAAACAGTGAGATAAGAGGGACACCTCTGTCCACCAAATAGCATAACAACCAATTTCAATGTCAAAAGTGCAACATAAAAAACTATATAGGTCTGCTTATAGCTCAGAAACTGTTGGTTTTGTACAAATATATTTCAAATAATGGATATTTATTTTGAATAGCACTACTTCTTGACAGTGGTAGTTTAGTTTGTATCTTAAATAGTATCGGAGATATGATCAAATTTGGAAATGTGTGCTTATGTAAAGTATCCGCCAATTCATTTTATGGGGAAAATAATATAATGATGTTATTTGTAATATTAAACAATGCTTGGATACAGAGTTTAATCAGAATCGTTAGAGTAGATTTTTAGAAAATTGATTTTATCTTGTTTTACCATTCAATAAACTACCCTTAATTTTAGGGTTAGACAAATATTTCCAAAAACTTCTTGGGGAAACCTTGTGAAAACTCTTGATACTAAGCTTTATTTATATCGATAGGATTGTTTCGGCTCTAGTCCAAGATACACACACACAAACAGACAGACAAACTGCATCAGGAAAACCACTTTTTCGGATTCAAGAGGTCATGAAAGGTCGACATAAACTTTTTTTTTTAAAATCAAAATCTCGGGTTAGATTTTTTTGACAATCACAAAACTTCTCCCTCTGAGAGGGCAAGGGGTATAAAAACTATACAAATAAGTCAATTACCTTTACGCAAGTTGAAGTGTTATTATTATTTATTATTATTATTATTAGCACCGCGTCTTACTACCCGTTCGGGTTATAAAAACTTACGCTAATACATAATGGTAGGGTGATTGTGAGATGAAATGGAGAACCTACAGTTTATCGAGAAATCCGAACCACGGTGGAGGCCTGGCATCCCACACAATCACAGGTTGTGATTAATATACGTCTTGTCAGAGGTGAGGGAAGGGTTTGGCAATCAAATAAATCCGTGGTGGGATCGAGGATTGAACCCCGGACCCTAGCACAGAGGTCTGACACATTACCTCTAGACCACCAAGTCACCGACGTTGAAGTAGCTGGTCACTTAGGATTAAGTTTCTTTTCGTATCGGTGCCCTTTATTTATCTTCGTAGCATCATGAAATACCAGATCTAGCGCTTTTCATACCTTCACGAACTAGTTATCTTTATGGATTAAAGATCTATTTTCATACCTTCACGGTAAAGTTATATTTAAAGAATCGAAGATCCAGCTTATTTCCTCATATCAGCTATATTTATAAATTCAAGATCTTGATATTTTCGTTCAGATGATCTAGATATTTTTTATAAAATAAAGATCATACCTTAACGATCTAGTAACTATCCTAGCTTTGGAATATAGTTACCTTTGTATCCTTAGTTTTTGTTAACTTGATATATGTAAGATGGGTTTTTTCTTTGATTTAAAAATGTAGTTCTAATTTCACTTACATATTCAAAATTTAGTTGTTTTTCTGTGCTCATCGTCTTAATATCCACCTAGGCTATCCACATACTAACGCTAATGAGGGATTGACATAATTATATAGGTGGTAGCTTTATTATTTTAGTATATTATATAAAATAAACCACAAGGAATATAATCCAAATCTTAAATTATGTTTAAATATTATCCTTTATTGCTTTAAATATTGATACAAAAATCAAAATTAGGCTGACCAATACACAATATCAATATTGAGATATAATCTGAATATGTTTTAAAAGTTGACAATTATTTTGAAGATTTAGCTATGACTAATCTATACACAATACTTGAGCTCTTTCCTGTTGGTACTAATGAAAAAGAAATAGTGTCACAGCATAAGTAAATGGTTGTTTAAGGTTTATTATTAGCACCACGTCTTACGACACGTTCAGGATAAACGCTTAAGTACTAATTCTGCTAATGGACTAGGATTTGGGAAGGTTGAATATAGTGGAAGTGAACCCTCATTTGCGTCGAGGAAGAGTGTAAAACCATTTAGGGAAAACCACCCCAGTTCACCCTAACTAGATTCAAATCTAAATATATCTGTGCTCGGCAGTCTAGCTCAACACCAAACTAGCGCGTTAGCTAACTATGCCACCGAGGAGGATAATAAATAATTTGTTGTTAAAGGGTTATAATTAAATGTAATTAAGATTATTTTAGCATTTTTTACAACATTTAACACACATAAACCTTTTACCTTGTTTACCCTTTTTATCCATTTTACCCATTTTGCCCTTTTTTAGATTTATTTTAATACTCATACACACTTTACCCTAAATTAATAATGTTTTGACTTACAAATCCTTTTCACCCTTTTAACCCTCCTTACATTTTCTACCCGGTTAACGCTTTTCACCCCGTTAGTCTTTTAAACTTACGTTCGCTTTTTACCCCTTTGGCAGGCATTTTAATATTTTAAATTTTAATTTCTCTTACCCCATTTAACCTTTTTACCCTCTTTTATTATTTATTTTTTACCTTCTTACCATTTATACCCTTTTTGACATTTTTGAAATTATGACCGTTGGTGCAATTTTTACACGTTTGGTTTTATTGCCCGTTTTGATTGGATTTACTTTTTACCATTTATACTCTATACTATTTCTACCCTGTACCTTTTTTAACCTACATTTTTTTATTTTTTTTACTTTCTTTACCCTTTCAATCCCATTAACGTTTTCACCCCGTTAACCTTTCTACTCTTGTTTTCCCTTTTTACCCCTTTTGGTCCTTTGGCAGCTTTTTAATCTTTTAAACTCATTATTTCTTTTACGCTTTTCAACCTTCATACCTAACTATTTTTGTATGATTTACTTCTAGCCCATTTTACCATTTTTATCCCTTTTGATATTTTTACTCCTTTTAGACATGTTGGTCATTTTTTGATATTTTTGCAATTTTGGACCTTTTGGTCTTGTTGCTCTTTCGATTAGACTTGGGATTTAATACTCCTAACCTTTTGGCCCTATTAACCCCTTTTTACAATAGTTAACAGGATTAACCCCAAAGAAATATTTTAGTGTAAAAATGGCAATAAATTTAAATAGTTGAAAAGGGGGTAAAAAGACTATAAACTATGTAAAATATAAAGGGTATAGGGTAAAATGTGTAGAAGGTAAAAATGAATAAGAAGATTTATAGTAAACAAAACTTATTAATACATAACAGCTATTTATTAGAAATAAATCACAACACTTAGTGTTATTACTATATTATGGTTACGTGAGAAAAAGAATTTGTTTAAAATACCAAACACTTCTTGTTTAGTCACCATGGCCACCAAACTACATTATAAATTGTATGAGATGTAGAAGTAAAGCTTACTTGTGACGTTAATATTTCTTCACTCTTTCGGTTTTCAATTAATTAAAAAATTGTATTCAAAATTTTGGCTTTGAGGTGCACATGTTCGTATATAGAGGCTACTAATACATATATGTACCAACTTAGTGTGAGGTAGATTTCGCGCAACGCTCATGACACACACACAAACTCTTCATTTTATTTATATAGATATATGTAGAATCTAGATTAAACGTCTATTTGGGTGGGGAGAGAATGGCAAATCATTTAGGAAAACACACCTCAGTATACCCCAAATGAGAGTCATATCTTTCATTTATTTTATTTATTTATTGTCTTTATTTCGATAATGTATTAAGGAAGTTAAGGGGGCCGCCTCGGTCAGCGAAAAAGTATCAATAGCTGTTAGGACAAACGACTTAAAATAAAGTGGTCCGATTTTTTAACTAGTTCTCTATTGTGTCCAAGGACATACTCCCCTTCGTCCTTCACCTACAGCCATCATTTTTCATGGCAAAAAGAAAGAGGGGAGAGAAAACTACGAAACTTCTTATCTTCTAGTCCTCAACTATATTAACACTTTCTGTTGTGATCCTATAAAAAAATACAGTATTTGTTAGAGGAAGGCTGGATCTAGAACCATTCTTTCATCAATCCTAGTCTCATATCTCTCCAAATATGCTTAAAAAGTCGTTGAAAATGAGCTAATGTTACATTTGCACACATTTATTTCTATTATTAAAACTCAAACTATAAGGTTGTTAAGGAAAAGATCTATTTTAAGAACTTTTAGTTTATTTTGGGGTAAAGATATTTTTAAATAACGCATCATAGATTTAAACTATTTGTCTGAACGTTTGCGTGGCAATTTCTCGCTTATCGATATGGGCCACTTTAGGCTAGTTTGATTTATCTTATACCTGACCTCCATACCAGCAGAGAACAAGAAAGACTATATCTATGCCTTTGTCTATGTGTCCATTAAAGTGGGTAAGATTTTGTTATCATAGTAGCTTAAATAACTAGTAGTTTTTAATACACTCAGCCTCATGTTCAATTCAGATTTTAAAAATAGATTTATAAATGTATTTTAACAATATGTTTATATTCATTACCATATTATTATGAATAAATAAAATCTACAGATGTTTTGCGAGTAAGCTCAAATAAAACTTAATTCACCTATCTTGGTGATCAAGTGGGCTGAAGCGTCAGATATGTTTGTTCTGGTTTGTTTGTGGTGGTGTGGACGGGAGTATTATTCCTATCGGATGTACCAGTATTTATTTTTTTCTAATTGTTTGCCCAATATCTTCCCATGGAGATGTGGGTGCATCTAATTTAAATTTATAAATTTAAGACTAAGATTGGGGTGACCTGGCATATGTAGAGNCCGGGGTTCAATCCTCGGTCCCGGCACAGATTTATCTGATTACCAAACCCTTCCTTCACCTCTGACAAGACATCTTGTGAATGTGGGGAATGCCAGGCCTCCACCGTGGTTCGGATTACACGTTAAACTGTAGGTCCTTCATTTCATCTCACAATCACCCTACCATTACACATTAGCGTAAGTGCGTATAACCCGAACGGGTAGTAAGACGCGGTGCTAATAATAATAATAAGACTAAGATTATTCACATGGCCTACAACCATGCGTTTGTCAGAAATACCTATACCGGTACATCTAATATGTAATATAAATTGCGATCTCTACAATAGCAAGCACATAAATATTAAAAAAAATTATTTATTTATTTCCAAGAGGATAACAAAGCTACATTCATATATTCCTGAAGCGCTGCGATTCATGTATTTTGAAAATAATTTTTACACTCTATTTTATTTTACAGATTATTTTTATAGTAGATTGACGATACTAAGGGGGAAATATGCCATATTTGACAACTCAAGGGAAAAAATTAAACCGATTATAAACCACAGATGATAAAAGGCTTACAGGATCATTTAAATTAATGTTTCGTTGAACACAAAACGTTATATTTGATTCAGCGACATTATCAGTATTGGTCAACCAAAGACGTCAATTCATTCATTCCATATCAATTTGATCATTCAGTGTTATCTAGGGTTTGAAATACATTGATTCTCTTCCAGCAAGGCTTGGACAAATTACCCACATCGTAAGGCACGCATACTAAACTTCAAGTCCATCTATATGGTTTTTCTGATGAAGGGGAGCTCAAGTTCCAGATCCCAGAAAAGCGGTTTTTAATAAATGATATCTCACTCTGTCTCCATGCAAACGTGGGTGCACTTACTCTCAACTATTTCCATATAATTATTTTCCCACTGTCGTGTGGTTATTCCGGATACATATTAGCTTAATTACGTAGAGCAAATAATAATTTAACACATTTATAACACAGAATAAAGTATATAAACAAATCAATATATATTTAAGTAAATAAAACCTTTTTATTATGTTTTACATTGTAATGTAAAGATGTATGACTTATGTAAAATAATTGTATCTATCAATAGTAAATATATACCCACCACTGTGTTCAAATGGTCTAACGTAAAGGTGTCACTTTCGAAATATACTAGACAACCAATAATGGATAGTTCGGGGTTAGAATAATCCAGTTGAGTGTACTAAGGGGGGTTTTACCACCAACCCTCCATTAAAATGCCAGTACACTTCCTCTAAAGTCATCCTTTCTAATCCTTAACACATTAGCCGGATTAGTAAATATAATTATAAATAGGCATGGTGAAAAAATAAAATACATAAAGGATATATAATTTAAACAAAAATGTCTCTAAATAGTTAAGTAAAAATAAACACATTACCATGTAGGTCGCCACATTTAGTTTATTTATGATAACTGTGAAGTAGCAAGTCAGTTAGTACTGGGAAATAATTTCAGTACCAACTTTTGTGGCAGCATGCTATAAGGAGCTACCCTCGCAGTGGACTAGACGGTCGATGACTGGGACATCAAGGTTTGAATCACGGTTGGGTGTACTGATGGTGGTTTTTCCAAAATTGTTTTACTCTCGCTCTTTGTTCACGCAAATGCGGGTACACGTCCTAAAAATATAGCATTCCTTATCACTAAAACCAATAGCGTTATTAGTACATAAGCGTAACATAGGAATATGTAGTAATATGCAGTGCTAAAAAAATTAATTTCAATACTGCATTGCAAAGACTATTTTATATATCCAAGCAAAGTCTGAATACAAAAACTACCAATTTCCACAAATTCTGGCTTTATTGTGAGAGTGTATTATGATATATAGTGGTGTTTATTAGATTGGGGTGAGAGAGGATTTAGGAGTAATGTACCTATATTTGTGAGAGGAGATTGTCAAACTATTTAGGACAATTTACTCTCAGCTTACGAAGCTGAAATTTGAACTCTGACTTCCACGTCTCTGGTAAAGCAGATTAGATGAGTCTATTGCTTAGACCTCATGACCACAGATGTATTTAAAACTAGTGATTATATTTTTAAATATTATTACCCGCATTAGCCGTCATGGTTTTTACACACACACACACACACACACACACACACACACACACACACACATATATATATATATATATATATATATATATATATATATATAAATTATGCTAATGTGGCAGGAATGAGGACGGTATAATTTATATTATATGCACCCAAATCTACGTGGAGGGAGAGAAGGAAAACATTAAGTAAAAAGTACCCCTAGTACACCCATCCGAGATTCGAACCTCAATCTTCACGTCATCGGCAGTCCCCTCTATTGTTAGAGTGACGTTTTTGACCAGTGTATCTCAAACATGTTGGCATTCGGAGCCCTTAACACCCCTAAAATAATTATGACGCCCCTAAAAGCTTTTGTTTAAGTGGGTTTTTATCTATTGTTGATTACCATAAAAGATTTGAAAACTTAAAATAAATTTTGTACAGTTTAATTAAAGTTATGAATAATTTTATAAATTTGTTAAACCATCATTTGTTAAAAATTATATTTACTTAATTTTTTATAAAGTATTTTTAATGAGAAAGTGGCCTTACTTAAAAGTGTTTGCAAATTTCTTTAAAATCCGGCTTTAACAAAATACAACTAGATTCTTCTTCAACTTTCAATTTATTGCAATATTTTGTTTTAGTGAAATTTATGACGAAAATTCAGTCCCACAATGGTTCTAAAGTCTGTAGGAGCCTCTGAAGGAGTCTCGTGGGAGCTCAGGTTCTTCGAGAAGCACACATTGAGAAACGCTAACTTAGACCATTTGACCAGCGAAGCGGGTATCTTCCAATTAAATTCACATTGATAATTCAAATCATTTAACTTAACTATTAAAGCTTGTTACAAAACTTTAAGAGGGATTTTATTTGTAGACATCGTGAAACAGAATGAGGACAAAAATAGATATGTCACTTTGCTTCTAAATCCTTATTGTGGTCTCGACACAGATCTAACATATTACACATTGCTCAAGGTTGTGTTGATTTAATATACCATGTAATACATGAGGGAGACATGAGTATTCGGTTATTAGTTCTTGTTCACACAAATATTAGTCAATATCTCCCGCAACTTGATAAATACAATTATCAGAGCTAGATTTGTAGGGAATACTATATAAAGCCTTTTAGACCCACCAATGATCACAGGGTATTTACTTAAATAGGGGATTATGTCCGATAAAATGTTTATGTTATTTTTATTTTATTTTTTATCTCACTTCGTTTTACTACCAGTTCAGATTATATGCTTTCATGATGCTGCTTTTTTTTATCATCAAGTCTTGCTACGTGTTCGGGTTATATGTTAATGTACTAGTTACGCTAATGGTTTTAGGGATTGGGGAGGCTACAGTTATAGTAAGTTTACCCACATTTGTATAGAGAAGAGTGGAAAGCTATTTTGGAAAAACCACCCTCAGTACACCCGAACGAGATTCGAACCTCTGTATATTCCCGTCATCGACAGCCTAGACTACTGCGAGAGTAGCACGTTAGACCACGCGGTCACAGAAGTAGATCATGGTTTTGTTGTTTATTAAAATACATTAAATGTTTAGGAATCTGTAAGCCATATTTAAAAGTAACTCGTTTCCTATATAATGTTAGTAGTAAAGAACTAATGCCGATATTAATTTACCTAGCTGGCTATTTACCAACTTCAATAATTTAATATAAGTATAAGTTATATATAATTTTCTCTAACAAGAAGTGTGTAATATTTGTTATCAATGAATCTTACTTTTTGTCCAGGTTATCGGAAATTATCTATACTTGTAGGGTAGGGATCTGAGGTAGGTAGAATTTAGAGGAAATGTAACAACCATATTTTTAGGATGGCTATTGAGAAACCGTTTCTCTTTTCCACTGGAAACCCAGCCTAGAAAAAAATGTATGTTTAGTTCACGTCTCCACCAATGTGGTTCACCGAGTTTTAGTAAATGTATAAGGTAAAATTTTAAATTATTGAAACTATGCCATTATTGGTGGTCAAATGGTCTTAGGCAGTGTGGTACAACTGGTGGCCCGCGAGACATATGCGGCCCACGAACACTGAAAATTTGGCCCTCACAGTGTCCTGTAGGAGAATTGAAGGAAAACCCTCGATGAGAGATGTTAAATAGCTAGTGACTCTATTATAAATATTGTTATGATTGAATTTAAATATATATTTATTTGATTGATAAAAATATTTATAGATATATATTTATAATGGTAAGTTGTATTGTGAAGCTGTGTGTGCTTTCATATTTCACCTTACATCTTTGGGAGAGTTATAAACCTATTTTTGACAGTAAAAATTGAAGGATTCTACAAACCAAAAATACCATTTATTATAAGTATTGAATATCACTGTTTATTAAGTGTTGTCTATAAGCTTATATTAAGTAGATGGGCTTACTAAACAGATCCTCAGCCTGTGGAGTAAATTGTATAATTAGATATGATCCTTGGGATGAAAAATATTGTAACACCCTTGTCTAAGGTATCGCTATCACAATATATATTGGCTCACCGGTGACGAGTATATCGGGGTTCAAGTCCCAATCAGGTTAAGTCATTGTGTTTTTTCCTTAATATTTTTCCACTCTCCCTCTAAATAAATGCATGTACGATTTCTTTAAATTACACCTTTTACATCCCTACACCATTAGGGTAAATATGAGGATAGCTCAAATGGCTAATAATGAACGATACACAAAAAAATAGGCTGTTTTGATGTCACGATTATGTCTATTATTATTATTATTATTATTATTATTATTATTATTATTATTATTATTATTATTATTATTATTATTATTATTATTAGCACCAAGTCTTACAATCCGTTCTGGTTTTAAGCACACGATTATGACTTCTTATAATTTTTCTACATCTCGATGTAAAATAAATAGTATTAGCTACCATGCATGTAAAATAAATGTCATTAGATAGCAAACCAGGTAAACCCGATGAAAACTCCAATAACCATAATTTGATTTTTTTAATATTAATATTTCGAAAATGGGCTGAGTCTTAGATAACTTTAATCAGTTTTAAAATATAAACAAATCCAATTTACTCAGCTGAAAAGGAACATCCGTTGCAAAAATTGAATATGATTTGTTTATTTTGTAGAGTAGTCTAAATAAATATCTTCCATTTTCATAGAGTGATTAATTTGATTACATTTATATGTATCCATGATTGAATCTTTTTTTAATCAGAACCAAAAAAAAAGTATTTTAAAAACATTTTATTAGTTAAATATAAAATGCTAATGGAAAAAAATAAAATCTTTTTTCATTTCAACATGAAGCTGTGTATATTTGTTTGTGTTTACGATCAAAGTAGAGGTAATTTATGTAGTCAAATTTAAATATGCATTCCAACCCCACACGTGCCCCCCTCCCCCCCAATTTTTTTATGGTTACCATAAATGTGCATATTTTAATATATTTTCAAATTATGATTTTATAAAAGCGTAACAATCCTAAAAATGTGTTTCAAGTTCAACTATCCTGTATAAGTTGAATTTAGGCTGGCTAAAATATGAACTATCTTATTCTTTTCATTATATAGAATCAATATTATCTCATATCCGTGATATGGCGATGGTAGAGTGAAATGTAAGTATATTTTAATGCATGTGCATGAGTTTTATGCCTTCTCAAATAAAAAGTATTGCGTCCGTTAAACTTTTACACCTCAAGATTTTAATGGATAATATTCAGAAGTGCATGATTCTAAATCAAAACAGCTGCTAAAAGTAACTTGATATTGGTTGTATACACTTTTAAGTAAAAATACAGAGAAAAGATTATTAACTGCCCCTAAATTTGAAATTTAGTCCTAGAATCTTTTAATAAACATGGACCTAATTGTGAGGCTAGTAGCTGAATCATTTAATAAATCTGTACCTAAAAGCGAGGCTATAAGATGAATCATTTAATAAATATGGACCTAAAAGTGAGGCTAGAAGATGAACCATTTAATAAACTGGAGCTGAAAGTGAAGCTGGAAGAGGAATCTTTCATTAAGTTTGGACCTTAAAGTAATAGTATCAAATTAATTATGGATTAAATAGCCTAGCTTCTATAGTGGTTAACTACGGTTATAGTCACATCCAAACATACTATTTTTCTAATTGAAAAATGACATTTGGACAATGTCCCGTGCTCAATTCCCCTGTCCAGGTGTAATTTCTCAATTTAAAGAATATATAAAAATAATAATTTATCGAACCAGGACCTGAAGTGGCTCCATCAGATGAAAATGTAACCTTAAATTGATCCTAGAAAATCCTTTTCATCAAACTTGATCAAATGTTGGTCTAGCTGATACATATTTTAAAAACTACTGGATCTACAGGGATGATAGCAGATAAATATTTCAATAAACCTGGACATAAAATGAGTCTAGAAGTAAAACACTACATAAAGGTAAGGCTAGAAGATTTTTTTTAACAAACATGAACCAAAAATTGAGGATTAAATATGAATATTTTGATAACTCTAGACAACGTAGCACTATTAGAGGAATCTGTTAATAAGCCATTACCTAATAGATAGGCTAAAAGAATATATTTTAATAAACCTGCCCCTCAAAGTGATAGTGGCAGATGAATCTTTTTCCAAAGCCTGGACCTAAAAGTAAGGTTAGTATATGAATATTTAAATAAATTGGGACAAAAATTTGACCGAATTGATTAAACCAAGTAAAAATGAAACTGCTAACTAATGAGGAAAAAACATTAAAAATGTATTATCAATTTAGTTCTAGGTTATATTATAATATATTTGATAAAAAGAGAGTATTTTACTGGCGATTGCTTAAAGATAAAAACTTTTTGGTGGGGTTGTTGTTGCTAAAAGCAGTGCTGCAAACCCTGTTCCACTAATAGAGTACTAACGCTGTCGGGACGTGCCTTCCTTTAATGAAAAAGAAAGAAGAAGAAATTGGTTTCTACAAATTCCAGGAGATGTTGCTTTGAAAAAAACAACTTTTTTTATATCACTGCGTCCTACTACCCTTTTCGGGCTATAAGCCAAATAAAATGACAATTAACCTAATAGGTTAGGGATGAGGAAATAAGCATTTTACAACAATATTCCCGCATTTCCATGGCAGTAGTATGAGAAACCAACAAGGAAAAACTAAACTCAATAGATCCGACCAGGATTCAAACCTCGATATCCCCATCTTCGGCAAGCTAATATAACTCAAAAGTGATGCCTGAGACCATTTCGCCATTGAAATGGCGGGTGGGGGAAGATGCTACCAAACGATTGGTGTGAAACCATAGTAAATGTATAATATTTTTTTAGTCTACATTTTCTTACACATTTTTACATAGTACCTTTGATTCTGGATGTGGTATATAACCCCCTGCATCAGTGGGCATGTGGACTGGATGCCAGGCTCACTTAGAGCTCAGTGTAGTGGTTATAGGCTATAAGAAGTTGGGGTTTGAAACAAAGTTGGGTGTAGTGAAGGGGAATTTTCCTAAATGGCTTCTCACTCTTCCTTCAAGCAAATATAGGCATTTTCCATATATATATATATTATACATAATTTATCCTACCATTATATTTATATGCGTTTATCACTTATAGGTCGTAAGATGTGGTGGAAGTTAATGTATATCAACAAACATAACTCGGTTTTTAGAAATTAAAGTGGGACTAAAAAATAATCTTTCAATACTTATGCATAATGATAAATTGTATCCATAGAAAAACGAAGTGGCTTTTAAAAAAATTCACTATCAAATTAAGTCTAGGACTCTGCTTCATACATTTAGTTGATTGTAGTAATAAAAGCTATTGGTCTATCTTGGTGGTCTTAGGTTAAAGTGTTCGCCTCATGACTCATTATTCTTGGGTTCAAATCCAGTATAGGCTAACGGATTTTAAGTTACAGAAATTCATAGCACAACCTCCTTCTGAGGGGAAGTAAGGCCGTTGGACCCTTATCGATTGTGGAAGATCCCTAGAATGTATGTAAATGTATATCGCCGTCAAAATTGATATGTTATTTTGCATTCTCTAATAGAATTCACTCTTTTTCCCCGGGAAAGTGTTGGCGGTTAGCGTCGGGAAGGTCATCCGGCTATAAAAGAGGCTCATCAAGAAATATTTGGCAAGTTCTTGAGACTTGCCATAGAAAACATCCACCCTACATAAGTGGAGTAAGATGAAGGAAAATAAGTGATTAATCTCAAATCAAATGTACAATATATGAGCTTAATTTATATTAATATTTTTTTATTCTTTTGAATACAAGACTATGACTATAATAATATCTTTAAAATCTGTTTATCCAAGCTAATGAACTCGTAAAGCTAAACTCTTAAGAATATGCTGGTAGAAAAACAAAATATTTGAAATAAAATTTAGTATTTAAAGAATTTGTACATTTTTTTCCCCAAGTATTATTAACATCGCGTCTTGCAACGCTTTAGGGCTGTAAGCCAATGTACTTACTATGCTAATGTGTTAGGGATTATAATTGTTGAATTTAGATTAAGTCTATCCACATTTGTGTGGAGAATGATTGGGAAACCATTTTGGAAACACACCCTCATAACACTCGGCTGGCATCGAATCACAATCTTCCCATCATCGGTGGTCTAGAATATTGTGAGATTGAAGCCTTAGACCATCTAGCCACCGAAGTGGGTTTATGCTTCTTTAAATGCATCGACAGAAAAGATCTACTCAGTAATAATAGTTCCCACTAAAATTTTAAAATGAAATGGGGATGTACACTAAGCGTCAAGATCATATAGTCTGGTCTCGTGGTGACGGTGAGCTAAGGGTTCGAATACTGGCCGGGTGTAGTGACTTCATTTTCTTAATTAGTTTTAAAATCTCCTTTTACACAAACGTAGGGACATTTTCTTTAGAACTATATCACATTCATCTTTGCCCAACCAGTGCAATTAAATTCTGATAGCCATGCAGGGTAATATAAACTGGTTCAGATAACTAGCAAAGTAGTGTCCAAAAAATGTAATGTCCAATAAATGTGGCTGTGTAATAGAGTTTGTTAAAAAATAGTTAATATATAAATAATAGAATTCAAACACCCCTCCATGTTCATGAAAATCAATAGGAGTTTACCAAATATTAATTATTATTATTATTATTAATATTATTATTATTATTATTATTATTATTATTATTATTATTATTATTATTATTATTATTATTATTAGCACCGCGTCTTACTACCCGTTCGGGTTATACGCACTTACGCTAATGTGTAATGGTAGGGTGATTGTGAGATGAAATGGAGGACCTACAGCTTAACGTGGAATCCGAACCACGGTGGAGGCCTGGCATTCCCCACATTCACAAGATGTCTTGTCAGAGGTGAAGGAAGGGTTTGGTAATCATATAAATCTGTGCCGGGACCGAGTATTGAACCCTGGCCGCCAGCACAGAAGTCTGACACCTTACCCCTAGACCACCAGGTCACCAAATATTAATTAATATGATAATGGAACAAAGCTGAAAGATGCACTGGGTGAATCAGAGCAATTTACTGAGTACCATCTGAGAGTGAAAATCATTCAAGACAACATTCCATTAAGAAAGCTAAGCGGTAGAAAACTAGAGAAGATGGATGGAATCTTGAATATTTTAATCATCTATTTAGAACGAACGGGTATACCACAGAGGTAGTATATGAACTGA
The DNA here is from genome assembly GCA_902151425.1 of Timema shepardi. NCBI lineage: Eukaryota > Metazoa > Arthropoda > Insecta > Phasmatodea > Timematidae > Timema > Timema shepardi. The sequence goes on along the minus strand of CABFVX010001626.1, from coordinate 8,708 downwards.
TCGCCCTGGATGCACTACGTGCGTCAGTAATATATCAGCACTAGATCTAAATATTTAAATCTATTGTGTTTGGGTACGGAGTTCTACATTCTCTACCAACGATTATATTGGGTTTAATTTAAATGAACGATAATAGATTAATAATTAGGGTTAATTTATTCCACACTTTAATTCTTATTAGAATTTACAGAATGAATCTAAATAATGTAAGTTGAGCTGGAGTGACTAGTTCATCTGCAACACTGTGACAGCGCTATTTTTACAAATACAATCTATAATCATTTGGTTGAGCTCAATAATTTAATTAAAAATAATATCTGGCCGTGGAGTTAGCTGTTCGATAACCATTCTCAGGGTAATATATATTAAACTTATCAAACAATTTACTAAATAATTTGATTACTTTATTATTCCCGTCAAAAATGTTATTTTATTATATTAATACATGATTGATTGAAAAACTAAATTAGATATCTAATAGCCGAGTAAAAAAAATTTACTTTTTGTCAATTGACACACTTTACACCGAAGGGAAGCTTTGTCACCTTTGAAACAAGTTTACTTTCTTTTAAGACTTTGTTTATTAATTCCTGGATATATTTTTGTTCAATAATATCACCATTTTAAAGAACAAAGTCTTTTTCCATAAGTGATTTAGAGCAAGTCTATTTAAATAGGGTACGTCAGTAAAAACATACACATTTTATTGTAATATCAAATTAATTTTCAAATCCCCCATTTTATTGGTTTTACTCTATTTTTTCTGACATTCAATTTAAAAATGCTTCTAATTGAAAATAAAATTCTTCAACTCCAATTATAATTTAATTTAAAATATATTCGTTAATTGGCTCGTAAAAATATTAATAAACTGGTTGTTTCCAGTTTTCTAAAAAAAAGTGTGTTTAACTATTTAATCTAAAATTTTCATTATTTCTGTAAAAACAGCTTTATTACTTATTTTATTTCATAGAAAAAAGCACATAAATTATGTAAAACTCTTTTAAGTCTTTAAGCTATTAACTGTGATTATTTATCTCAAGTTTAAAGTTCTTCATAAATTAATTAGGTTATTATAATTAGTCTATTTAAAAATTATTATCTCAATATATTAACATTACTTGTTTATACATTGATTTTATTTTTGAATTTTCAACTAAATTTCTTTTTGATCTCTTCATCAGAATAAATAAAGAACCAGGCAATGAAATGACCCGTCTAATACTACTATTACACCCAGACACATCACAGAACGATATTCTTCCCCACGCATTCAAGAAATGCACTTTTAAATTGCCAACCCAAGTTATCATCTTGTATTTCATATGGTGTCAAGCAGGTACTGGGAGAAGAGGGAATCTATGCAAGCCCTTACCATCTCTTCTTAGTACTTGTACCACTTCCGCAGTCCAAGAGAGCGTCAACCCCTATTGGGCAATTTCCCCGTCACTTAAAAAAAACTGCAACTCTGGTTGGAGAACTCTTTCACGATTTATCCTATTTGCAACTGCTATTTTCTTATGTAAGGATCGCAGATAATAAACAACAGAACATGTATTGTACCCTTGTTTTTAAAAGTAAAAACAAGTGACGTTACAGAATGTCCTTCACTGTAACTCATAAAATCTGTTAACGTTAACATGAAATATATGTTATGCCTCAAGGAGACGATTAAAAATTAATAAGAGCAGGGAAAATCATATGTAGAAGGTTGTATTTTTATATTTGGCACGTAGCAATAAAACACGTAAATACGTCGAGCTTATTTAAATGCAAGAGAACAAAGGGTATATGGCACTAGTTTAGTGCGTGGCTATATTGTACAGGTACAGGTGTGTGACCAGGCCACCAAGTTCAATAAATCTACTCTCACCACTACTGAAAGTCAATTATTTGTGTCTTGAGTAAGTTTTTTTTAAATATATCAGCTACCTCTGGACATTAAAATAAGTGTTATTATTTATTTGGTTTTAATTTCACGGATTTTTTTCCTTTGATTGAAAAAACAACTATGACCCATAGAATTTTTTAAGCATAATTTTGTCCTTTTAATACCCAAAAAGGAAAATTATAGCGTTTGTTAAGTAAAAGATATTATATGAATTTAAATTTAAAATTTGGGTGAAAGGAAGAACTGAATGGTGTAGATATTGTAAAGATTGCTAAAATATCACAGATTATCAGTGACATTGGTTAATTTCTAATTTTAATTTGCGTCTTTGGAGGGAAACTTTTTTTTGTAACGTGTTTTACTACCCGTTCAGGTTATACGCCTCTTTACTAATTAGGATAACGGATTTTAGTAATTAGAAAGGTTACATATTTATAGGAAATACCTGCATTTTCATATAGAGAGAGTGTGGAAAGCCATTTTGAAAAAATAACCCTTAGTATACCCGACCAAAACTCGAACCTAGATCTCCCCATCATAAGCAGTCTAGTAAACTGCGATAGTAGCCCCTCAGACACCAAAGCGGGTGTGAAACATTTTCTACTCAAACTATCACAGCTACCAAATTAATTTCCCTTCATATATTAAAGTAAATTCTTATTTGAGTTTCCAGGAAGAGTGAATTGTGTATTACCTTGTTCAAACTCCTAACTTTTCACTTATATATAGGACTAGCATTTGCCAGCGGCTTCGCTCATATCTTTGAATTAAACATTATTATAAATCCTCTTTATACCCTATCTATCCCGTGGGAATTTCAAAAAATCTGGCCTTATTCCTTGTCTACATTTGTACCTCCACCTCTGTGCAAAATCTCAGATTTCTAGGTCCAAGGGTTTGGGCTGGGCGTTGATGAGTCAGTCAGCGAGTCAGGACTTTTCTTTATATATATATATATATATA
>CABFVX010001625.1:138185-151818 GCA_902151425.1 Timema shepardi | reverse complement strand
ACCTCATTACACACTATCCCTATCTTGAGCTAGTTATATCCAGTCCACCTCATTACACCCTATCCCTATATTGAGCTAGCTCTACCTAGTCCACCTCATTACACCCTATCCCTATCTTGAGCTAGTTATATCCAGTCCACCTCATTACACCCTATCCCTATCTTGGGCTAGTTATATCCAGTCAACCTCATTACACACGATCCCTATATTGGGCTAGCTCTACCCAGTCCACCTCATTACATACTATCCCTATATTGAGCTAGCTCTACCCAGTCCACCTCATTACATACTATCCCTATATTGAGCTAGCTCTACCCAGTCCACCTCATTACACCCTATCCCTATCTTGAGCTAGTCCTATCCAGTCCACCACATTACACCCTATCCCTATCTTGAGCTAGTTATATCCAGCCCACCTCATTACATCTTATATCTCTATTGAGATAGTTCTATCCAGTCCACCTCATTACAGCTTATATCTCTATTGAGATAGTTCTATCCAGTCCATCTCATTACACCCTATCCTTATATTGAGCTATTTATATCAAGGTCACCTCATTACAACTTATATCTTTATTGAGATAGTTCTATCCAGTCCACCTCATTACACCCTATCCCTATATTGAGCTAGCTATATCCAGTCCACCTCATTACACACTATCCTTATATTGAGCTATTTATATCAAGGTCACCTCATTACAACTTATATATTTATTGATATAGTTCTATCCAGTCCATCTCATTACACCCTATCCCTATCTTGAGCTAGCTCTACCCAGTCCACCTCATTACACCCTATCCCTATATTGAGCTAACTCTACCCAGTCCACCTCATTACACCCTATCCCTTTCTTGAGCTAGCTATATCCAGTCCACCTCATTACACACTATCCTTATATTAAGCTATTTATATCCAGGTCACCTCATTACAACTTATATCTCTATTGAGCTAGTTATATCCAGTCCACCTCATTACACACTATCCTTATATTAAGCTATTTATATCAAGGTCACCTCATTACAACTTATATCTCTATTGATCTAGTTATATCCAGTCCACCTCATTACAGCTTATATCTTTATTGAGATAGTTCTATCCAGTCCACCTCATTACAGCTTATATCTCTATTGAGCTAGTTATATCCAGTCCACCTCATTACACCCTATCCCTATCTTGAGATAGTTCTATCCAGTCCACCTCATTACAGCTTCTATCTCTATTGAGCTAGTTATATCCAGTCCACCTCATTACACCCTATCCCTATCTTGAGCTAGTTATATCCAGTCCACCTCATTACCACTTATATCTCTATTGAGTTAGTTCTATCCAGTCCACCTCATTACAGCTTATATCTCTATTGATATAGTTCTATCCAGTCCACCTCATTACAGCTTATATCTCTATTGAGCTAGTTCTATCCAGTCCACCTCATTACAGCTTATATCTCTATTGAGCTAGTTATATCCAGTCCACCTCATTACACCATATCCCTATCTTGAGATAGGTCTATCCAGTCCACCTCATTACAGCTTATATCTCTATTGAGATAGTTCTATCCAGTCCACCTCATTACAGCTTATATCTCTATTGAGATAGTTCTATCCAGTCCACCTCATTACAACTTATATCTCTATTGAGCTAGTTATATCCAGTCCACCTCATTACACCCTATCCCTATGTTGAGATAGTTCTATCCAGTCCACCTCATTACAGCTTATATCTCTATTGAGATAGTTCTATCCAGTCCACCTCATTACACCCTATCCCTATCTTGAGCTAGTTATATCCAGTCCACCTCATTACACACTATCCTTATATTGAGCTATTTATATCAAGGTCACCTCATCACAACTTATATCTCTATTGAGCTAGTTCTATCCAGTCCACCTCATTACACCCTATCCCTATCTTGAGCTAGTTATATCCAGTCCACCTTATTACACCCTATCCCTTTCTTGAGCTAGCTATATCCAGTTTCCCTCATTACACACTATCCTTATATTGAGCTATTTATATCAAGGTCACCTCATTACAACTTATATCTCTATTGAGCTAGTTCTATCCAGTCCACCTCATTACACCCTATCCCTATCTTGAGATAGTTCTATCCAGTCCACCTCCTTACAGCCTATATCTCTGTTGAGATAGTTCTATCCAGTCCACCTCATTACAGCTTATATCTCTATTGAGATAGTTCTATCCAGTCCACCTAAATATAACCTCTCTCTTTCAGGTCAATTCTAATGTTCACCTCCCATCTGCTTCTACATCTTCCCAACGTCACTACCATGAACATAGTTCTAGATTCTTTCACTCGCGCTGCATCAATCTCATAGATTAGGTGGGCAGGACGCCCACCTAATCTATGAGATTTGACTATCCTAGCAATGTTTTGTAAACATTACAGGGTAACTCATCATTCCTTAACCTCCTCAACTCTCCAGTATCTTAATTCTATTTTGGACCAAATATCTTCCTAAGCACCTTGTTTTCAAGCACCATAAATTGGTTTCTGTCATGTATGGTAAGAGACCATGTTTCACAACCATTGAGAACAACTGGTTAAACTATACATAAACATTAGTTTTACCAGTTATTCTCTATAGTTTTACATTCCTAAACAGCAGACAAGAGAGATGTCAACAACTTAGTGGCTGAATACATCCATTTCCTGACTATTGTTATCCCAATTTCCAATCTAATATCGTTATTTCCAGTTAAAATTATTCCTAAATATTTAAACTTATTAATCCTGTCAAATGATATGTGGTTCCAAGCTATTTCTAAATTATTGTCCTCAAACTCTGCTCTCTGTGTTATCATATACAAGGGGTGTTCAGAAAGAAATGGCCGATAGGCTATTAAAAACCAGCAAGATCTGAGACAATTAATTTAAGGTGAATTCACCTTTTTTTTTAAAGTAATAATTTAAATAAAATTTCTATTTTTTGCAGCCACAAAAGAATAAATGTGAACTAAATAATGGTAAAAACAATCATGCTAATCTTACGCTTTTCATGTTTTCCTAGATCTGGATTTAGTATTCCTATTTAAAAGGAATATTTAGCTTCAATCCATCTCTAATGTAAATAATTGTGTCATGTCATCTAAATCACAAGTTCTTGAACTTTTTCTATTAGTAACTTCTTTTCATAAGACAATACTATTAGCAACCTCAGGCAGTAATGATTTAGGTTTTTTTTTACTCTAGTGTATGATTCAAGAAATTTCAGGATTGATGCAATTTGTTGCTTCTGATGAGAGTCCATCAACATCTTTAGCCTGCAGCTTCTTGTTAACAGTCACTGCCCAGGCCTATAGGGGATGCCTTTGGTAGAACTGAACCTCGTGACATGCTTGGCACCACTTCACTTTTGTTCCAATGTCGTCTTCTAACTGTGGCCACTACCTTGGTTTGAGCAATGCCACCATATGCAGAATGCAGCAGTTTTAACATGTCAGCTCTAGGTGCGGCTGGGGTCACTCCCATGTTTCCCTAAGGAGACATCCTTCCATCATCGATAATTGGTTGCAACAGTTGTGACTTATGTTATGTTTGTGTAAGCGAACATCTTGTCCTATTTGATCTGCTCCAATATCTCCTCTGCTGATATCAATCACCTTGCAATAAAAGTACATTGGCTGGATCAGGCCATTCTGTCCCAGAGAGTGCAGCACGAAGCAGCTTATGTAGTCAAACTTGCCATTCTTCTTGTCAGGACATTGTCATAGCTCAAAAGAGTATGCCCCCAGGGTTAGTGACCACCTTAGAATACTCGATGACAGCACTAATAGAGTCAACCGATTTGGTTGAAAATACTTAACAAGGGCGGGTGATCTGTATACAAGGTTAAATGTATATATTTTGACAATACAAACATAATTGCTAATGTTTACCAATGTAATGAGGTGGACTAGATATAACTAGCTTAAAATAGCCTGGATAGATGACCTACTCTAGTAAATGCGGGAATGAAATTTCGAGTTTCTAATGCCATAGAATCCGCCTCGGTGGCATAGTTGGCTGACGCGCTTGTCGTGTTGAGCTCGTCTGTTGAGGATGGGGAGATCGAGGTTCAAATCTCAATTGGGTGAACTGGGGGCGGGGTTTTTTCCTAAATGGTTTTCCACTCTCCCTCCACGCAAATGCGGGTTCACTTCCTCTAATTCAACCTTCCCAATTCATAATACATTAGAGTAACTAGTACTTAAAGCGTATAACCCGAACGGGTAGTAAGACGCGGTGATAAATATTATAAGATTATACCTATCTTTATAATAAACTATTTTCTTTGTAATAAAGACACTAATATTTTAATTACTATCCACAAATATTAAGTTAAACATGCGGTTAAATCTCCACTGACATCGTATAACTATTATTGTGATTGTGGTGTTTAGGGACTGGCAAGAAACCTGCTCTTTCTCTGTCGAACCAAGCTCAATTTCTTCTCGTAAATGACTGCAGTATAGACTGGCTCAAAGAACAGTTGGAGGATTCAGCAGAATACTCTCAGGTACGCCAACATTTAGCTTACAAGTTAGTTGATCTCATAACAGGGCAGCCACATGGACACTCAGATATTGGTGTAGATCCATCCGAGGTGAAAAATGTTTAGTGAAACGTTTTTAACCCTTTGGTCATCATTTATTGTTATTAACTGGCATACAAATTTGACTAATTTTCAATAATTAAGCGTATGATAACTTTTTTGAAATAATGTCTGAGAAGTCAGTTATATTGGCCAATATTCCACACACAATATGAGGAAAACAACAAATATGTCTATTTTTACAATACCTGTGATAAATTTTATGCTCAAACAATTCAGTGTCTGTATGTGAAAGATGTTTGCTGAAGAGAGAACAAAATTGATACATATGAGTAAAAGCCAAAGTTATGCATTTTATGGGTTTTATTTTTCTACATTCAACATCTTGGCTACTTATATCAACATAGCTTGAGCCAATTATGTATTGTACAGTGAAATCCGCCTTAAACTGACCCTTTATTAAATATAAATATTTTCCAGCCCCATAACTTTAGGCCTGAAAAACATGTTAAATTCCCTGGATTAAATGAAAACTGTCTAACACGGAAACAGAAATTAAAATAAGCCTTTATACAGTGAATTTTCAATGTTATTGAGTGCATCATTAAGAAAAATTCTAGGCATCCTATACATTCTACAGAATGTTGTTTTTTCTAACTCTTTCGTTATTTTAAGAGGAGTTGAAATGTTAAGTCAGGTATATATTTCCTTTCTCCTTCATAGTTCCTTTGTTATCTTGATTACAGAATTTTGTACTATACTAAATAAGGGCAAATTTAAGTATAAAGGGCCCTACAGACATACCATCTTGTGAGGACAGCCGACCAACAAGCCGATAAAGTGTATAGTGTGTAGGCTTGTTGTCTGACCAAAGTATTTTTTCCCCCAAGTTGGTCGGTTTGTTGGTACAAACTACCCAATCGCCAACTTCCCCACACCCCTTCATCTCCTGACAAGTTGTTGTGTCTGTAGCTTTGTTGTGCCAACCGACCGACCTGGCACCAGTCATTCATCGCTTTTCAAGCATTTAGGTGAGTAGAGTCACAGTGCATTCTTTTGTTCTTTTTAAAACGATGTCACCATACTGAGTATTTCAGAGAAACAATCAATATTCATTCTTAAAAAATTACGAAAATCATTTAAATCCATCTCTTTTAATAAAATTGTTTGTACGAATTTTGTTATTTCTAATTTTCTCTCCACATTTTTCTTTTTTTCCTTGCAATATTTTTATGAATTGATAATTATGTTATTATGATTCCAATTTTTTGGTATTTGGGTAGAGATGGAATCGTGGCGTGCGTTTGTTCTGAGATCACAATAACTACTGACATATTGGACAGTGTAGAGGCTTAGTTCCAATTTGTTGTCCCGATGGTCGCATCAACAAGTTGGTGTGTCTGTAGGGCCCTCAAATAAACGAGTATGATATTTTATTTTATCTCAATTATGTGCATGTCCCTGGTTTAATTTTCATACACACCTTCACTAAATGAAAACCCGGCCTTAGTGTAAAAATATCCCGGGCCCTTGTTATTCCGTTTAAGGCAGATTTCACTGTAAAGGTAATTTGTTTTACTCTTGCTGTTGTTTTATGCTCCCTTGTGTCAGGTTCAACTAATCTCCATCAAGCTACCATTGTCTACCATTACATAACATAAGTTTTTTAACCACTAGAAAGTCATCTCGCTCCAAATACATTAATACACATTTGTTCACTGATCCTGTAAGTTAAGGACACATTCTTCACTGCACTGCTGTTTTATAACATTGGAATAATTTCTAGTTTTGGTTTGATTGTTAAAATGTTTACATCTAATTTGTAGCATAAGGCATAATCATCACACAACACAGAATAATATTAAATACTAACTTAACTCTGAACTGTTTAACATAATGAAAGGTGAGCTGATGATATGTTAAACTTATTGCAACAAACTTAATACTCGGAAATTACAAATCAAATTGTGGTTCTTGCCCGACCAAGGTCACCAGCTGAACTGACTAATGTATCATACACAAGGAAAAATTGGCATACTGTTTGTGATTTAGTTTATACAGTGGAGCCTGACTAATTCGAACTTCCGTAGTTTGAAATCGTCTTTAATTCAAATTTTTCACCCGGTCCTGTGAATTCTGTATTAAAACAATGTTAAAAAATTGTGGATAATTTTAATTTTGCTTTGGTTATTTCGAACTTTTTGTAAGTTGTAATGTACTGTGCAGTATTGTTTTGCTACTTCTAGTTGCAGCGCCATGTTGTTTTATTTCTGGAAATAGTGGAGGTGACATTGGAATGCGGCCAGTACTCTCCTTCACACCCCTCCCCCTCACCCATACATCTTTGTTGACACGTATAGTTCTGTACTATGTTAGTCATGGTCGAACCTCTCGAGGGGTTGGTTACTTGCACTGTTATTAGTGATTCGGTCATAGCGATATTCTTGGGACGTGTGAGTTTATTTTATTTTGTTGTTTGGTTTTAGTTTGGTTTAGTACCTTCTGTACAGTAGTGTGTGTGTGTGTGTGTGTGTGCGTGTGAGCGCGCGCGTGTGTGTGTGTCACTGTCAAAGCCACAGTCCTATAAACCATTAACTTTGGCTGAAAAAGTAGCGGTGATAAAGGAAGTTAAAAAGGGGATTCCTTTTAGGAAACTTATTTAATTCAAATTTTTGGATACTTCAAATTTATTCATGGTCCCTTCTAGTTCGAATTATCCAGGTTTCACTATATATATTATATAAAAAGTAAATATAATCAAAGTTATTCCACAAATATTTAAGTCAAGAATCCACTCTATATAATTTCAAAATCTGAGTTAAAAATATATTCTTTATTGATTTGTTAATGGCTGTAGGTAAACAGCTAATTTTTTTTTTCACAATTGGCAACAAATGAAACAATTTAGTGGTGAAAATTGCAGTTTTATCAGTCATTGCAGATTATCTTTGGACCAAGCCCATCTTGATACTTATAGCTGACCAAAGTTCTGTGTTCGCAATTCCAGGATATGAATTAAGAATTGTTTCAACTTTTTTTGTATCAAAACTTATGTATTTTGGTGAACCAACACCATCAAGTTTGGCTTATACGTTATAATCAAATAGGTATGATAAAACTCACTAATAAAAACACTTAACAGATTCATGTTTAAAAAATTATTTGAATTTTTTTAAATTGAACTAATAGATAATTTGCTATGAAGCTCACAATCAAATAATGTTTTTTCTTTGGTAAAATATCAAGCTATTTTTTTAATACTTTAATCTTAGTCTTAAATATCATTATTTTTCATACAATAATGGAAAATTATAAAAGAAAATAACTTACCAGCTACATCATTCAATAACAAGATAACTAAAATGGAATACTAACTCCCTGGTCCTTACAACTGCAAAACAAATAACTTATAACAATTAACTATATTGAAAATATTATGATGCAGAATGTCAGGTTTTTTTTACTCCAACTTAAGTTTTCTATTGTGGTTTTAAAAGTTTTTCCATGCTAAAAATTGATTACATTACACTTTTACAGTGTTTTTCTTTTATCTTACTTTGTGTTTCAATGTGTTTGATCCTTTCTTCATAGAAGCCGAAAGAAAGAAGATAATTATCACCTTTGTACATTGAATTATTCCCACATTTTTTACTCTTTGCCTTAGTGTGCTTTATTCTCTTTAATTTATTAATTATTATGAATTTAATTTATTAATTATTATTAATTCTATTAATTTATCTTTCCATATTTTTATCTTCAGTAAAATATCCGTTATGTTTCCTTTTAAAGGGAATGCTGGTGCATGCTATAAATTTTTCTTGCACCAATTTGATTTTCAGATAAGTGATTCCCTCCAAAAACACTTCCCCTTCATCTAGCAGGAATTTATCGGTATCTCTCAAGTTATGCACAGTTAATTGTACAAGGGTTATACTTTCTTCATTGAAATTAAAGTTTAATTTGTTTATATCCACTTACATGGTACACTCAAATATCTTAATAAATCAGTGTACAGAAAGATGTAACTATTCATTAATCATAAAAATTCCTTCAATAAAATGTTTTTTAAAATAATACCATTATTATTTTATTTTTGTTCAAGTGCTGCCAACTACGGGTATCTTCAAATCAAACAAACTAAGATAAGGGTACCGGATAGGAAGGTGTTAATTGGATTGAAATGAACCATAATTTTCCTGGGATAAAATTTATAACTAATGTAAATAAATACATGTCCTGTCCTCCTGTTCGTGTATGTAGGAATCTGCCCTTACTGTAAATACTGTAAATATACTTGATTTTATTTTTGGAAATACATTGAATATACTTAAATTTTGAATCAGATACTGGGTAAATAGTAAGCCTCTTCTCATTGAATGAAATGTTAATCATGGTAGTTTGCATCAACATTTTGAGACCGCTAATATTTATAGTTTGAATACCACAGATAGTTTGACCACCTCTTGAATACTCCCCTTCTGATCTCTCTTGTTGAAGGTGTACATTCTAGTGCTAATGACCGTGAACTGGTTTTGAAACTAGAAACTAAACAAAGTTGTTTGATTCAAAGTTTCTGGTCGAAGATGAAGTTTCTCATGCTGCAATATTGTGGGATATTAATCAAGTAATGACACATTCTTCTGCTAGAACCTTTTCTGCATGTATTGATATTTTCAAAGTAACGTTTTTCAATAGTTATATTGCCCGGAAATTCCAAATGCATAAAGATACATTTTGTAATGTCATGTAAGTGTATGGGTCCTTTCCAAAAATATGAGCTAGCAAATACAGTTAAGCAGTGCTAATTTTGCTGCATTTCATTTGATAATTGTTTACATACTGTGGCTCAGAAGACCCAGCTGGATATTGTTGTTTGGTTTTGAAATGAAAATGATACATACAAGATAGTTAACATCTTGCTTTTTAGGTCATGCAACAGCTCAAGATATATTAATGAATTTTATATCCACACTAAAGATTAGTAAGCACTTGGAAATATTGTTGGCCGACTGTTGGCCAACATGGGAAACAAATTGTTGGCCAACATTGTTTCACGTCCAGACTACAATGATGAAATACTTGTTTCGCATACAGAGTTCAGTTGAGTGAAAGATTTCTGCTACGACTTGTACTATGTATATAGTTGTGAGCTGTTCAAGAAGATAGAGAAGAAGAAAACGATGGTGGGTTCATGTTCATTTACACTGAAGTGTCCATTTATTTTACTAAAAACATCCTGTATTTTACACGATTTTTACAGTCCTCTTTTGTCACATCCCACAACAGTGTATATGTATGAAATATTTAAATCCGTTCCAGAGTTTTTTCGGCTGACCACGACATGACAAAAGGAGATATCAATAACTGATGTACTCGGGGCAGTATGCAAGAATGCTTAGTGGACCAGTTGTGTGGTCCCGAGCAACACTATCAATCCACCTTCTAACCTATGATGATGCAAGCAAACCCACGCTAGTGTCAACAAAGCATTCAAATAGCAGAGTCAGATCGGCCCACGTTGATTGTTGTCAGAAATGTTGGGTACAAGGCTTAAAAGAATAGGGGTTGGATCTTTAAAAAATGCTTCAAGTTTCCATGGATGGTCCAATTGTAAACCTTACATTTTTAAATGATTGGTCGCAAAGTGCATAGCGGTGAACATTTTCAGCATGTTATAAAAGATTGAATTCTCTTTGGAATGCATTACTTTAGAAACACCCTGTATTTATCTTAGAACTATGCTCCAACTCAACCACCTAACTTTGGAATAATATAAGTCAGTATGTTCTCCATCAATTTATTACAAACTGAGGCTGATTACATGCGTGGCCATGAATTAAATTGACAGTTTGTACAGCTGCCTAAAACACATGGCATTTTTTCATGTGTATGTGCAAAAACTTCTTGGGGGTTGACACAATGTAATGCTACAAAATTGTCAGCTGTCAGCCCCAACACCACTAATTTCTCCCTTAATTTATTTACAGGGTTCCTACAATATTTGTAAAAAAAATCTCCCTGGCTTTTCCTGACCAACTTGTCATAAAATTTTCTCCATAACTTTATAGTACTATACATGTGAAAATATTTATTTGATGACATTTATTTCGGCCTCCTCCTGCCCTACAACCTACTTTGCCTCACCTCTCATGGAAGAATAAGAAAGCAAACGTTTTTACAATCAGTTCAGGGAAAATGATGGAAAAATAATAAAATATATCTATCCCTATCAAAAAGTTATAACAAACTTGATTCACTTTGGTATCATGTGCAGAAATACGTACTAAATAACAGGACACTAAGAACATACTAAAAAGTTTGGTATCATTACAGTTTTATTTTACCTAACCTGTATATTTCCTGAACTGAATAGCTCACAACAGTAGGGACTGTGTCTGCTTTCATATTTTTCATGTCTCAAGTCAGTTTTTTTATTATAATTATCACACTCATCCAATAAAAAACTATGCTATATTTAATAAAGTGAAGTTTGGTTCCTCTTCAGTTCTTGCAACTCCCCTTCTATTGCTTGTTTCTCTTCAGTTGCCATAATTAATTTTATTCTTGTCTTCTTCACTTCTTTCCTTCTTCTTCCTCTCAAAGTATTTAGATGGCGTTTCCGAGGACCTCTCATGTAATCCAAGATCTTTTTGCTAATGTGTATGTTTGTAATCCCTCCTGCTTCTTGTATCTCATCATGAATGTGACGCTGTGCAGTGACTGTCTTTTCGTGCATATTTTAAACCAGTTAAGATTTATAGACTGAAAAACCACCTTCAACAGTTGCATTCCCATGCGACAAGACAAGGAAAATCTTAATTACTTCCCAAAGATGTTTGTAGTTTGCATCTTCTATTGGAAAGCTATGATAAATAGTGTCAAGTCCTACTTCATCACTAAACTGATCACAAGGATGAAATATTTCTTGAAGCTGAGATTTTTTGAGATTGTAAAAACGCAAGTATTCTTTCTTGGCATTTTCAGCCAGAACATCATTTATGATGTTGGCATGGCTGAGTTACTCCAAAAGAAAAGAAAATCTCTTCTGGCCCAGTTGAGGTAAACGTTGAATAACACAAGGATCCAATGAAGACAAACCTCTCACAGCTTTCTGTTTTAAGGGACTTCTTTCTTGTAGTTTTGCGATCATAGCGGTTAATGTACTGTGGCACTCGTGTATAAATTCTAGTTTTTGTCTTTCTGTCACTGTAATCGCAGTTTCTCCTAACAAACGTTTTGTTGCAAATCCTATATCAATATTTTTGCAAAGGATCAAATTTCCTGATTTTTTTGTGTGTTGATAGCCTATACACTTCATCAGATCTGGAACAATTGGTTTTGATGTCTGGAACTGTTGCAGAAAAGGCTGACATTCATCTGCAATCATCTTGCAGAAGCTAGTTTACACTTCAGGAATGGATCACAGGCTGCTCTTTTCAGTGTCTCTACAGGTTTTGTTTTTAGGAAGTTTTGCTTCTTTAAAAACTTAACAACATGGTCCCAAATTTGTAATGCCCTTTGAAAGCATGTTGCATTCTCTAACCATCGTACATCACTTCAAAGGAAAAGTTGTACACCCTATCAACTGGGTAAACAATGCTCGACGAGCTGTAGAGTCAGTGAACAGGTAGTACATGTGACACAATAAACTTCTTATATCCCAATCAACAGACTCCACTCCTGTTCTCAAGGAACCCTGAACATGAAGCCCACATGTTCCCAGATTTAGCAAACTACATACGTCATTGTCTGTGACAAATTTGATGTGTTCCTGAAGAAGTGATAAACTTTAAATTGACATTTGGATCATCCATTGACACTTGTATAAACTTGGAGAGCGGAAGAGGATAAATACCATCCACGAAACGCTTCAGTAATTCTTCAGCAGTGTTCCTATCGAAAAACACACTGTTTAAGTAACAACTGACAAATTTATGATTGTTCTTGTCCCAGAATCTAAAGACAATATTTATCAGCCCTCTTTGAATAACTTTATTCAATGCCTCATCAAAACAAATTACTAAGTTGTTACATGCTTTTAGGTGGTCCAGTAAATTGTTCTGAAAGAATGGAGCCAAGCCATGCACAATGAAGTATGCAGCCTTGTTTCCACCGAGAGTAAAGGCATTGGCATTGGAACACTCCATAGCCCAAATGACTTCCGCCTTAGTTATATCATCTTTTATAACAAACTTTTGGTAACAGCTTGTTTCTGCGGCTTTACAATTTCCGATGAAACAAAAAAACTCTTTGAGCAACTGCACCGAATGGCTTTTACTATATTTTGAGTTGGTGTCGTAGTTTGTGGTTTCACCAACATCAACTTTAGTAGTCCCAGGGGTGCACATACACAGGTATACAGTTATATAAAGAAAAAGGATGTAAATAGAAGTAATGCAATCTAATAAAACAACATAATACATGATCAATATTTAGCACGCAATCTCAATAAGAACTGTCTATACAAACTAAATAAGATATGATGTAGCATTGCCTAAGTCTAGGCCAACAAGGGGCGTGAGACAATTGAGTTACGTTACTGGTCCCTCAATCACAAGGCATGTTGGCCGCGCACGTTTAGTTATGACTTACATAGCGCAAGTTCAAGTCCAGTTACATATGAGCACCCTTAATACAAAGCAAAACCCCTTACAAGAGGATCGACCAACTTACATGGGTACATCAAAATCTACGGGCCATATCACAACATACATACAAGTAATTAATGACTGCTCTAGCCGTGCCAGAGGGGCAGAAACGGCTCATGAGCTGTATACTCCAAAGGGGAGTATTACTGCGTAATAACAAAGATAAACCGCGGGCCAATCTTGAGAAGCATGAACGGCCCACAGGTTACCTACTTAACACGAGTGCGTGGGATAGACAAAAGTACCCAACTAAGTGTGGATCCCAGGCCTCCATATAACTTGAACCATCTCTTTCCCTGGCAAGCTACCTTTGAGTTACATCAGTGTCTCAATATCGACACGGTTTATTACCTAATCCTAACATGAAAGTTATCCTATTCATCCAGCCATGAAATAGGCTAATCCTAATCTTTAACATCTAACTGGAAGTT
>CABFVX010001625.1:123826-137530 GCA_902151425.1 Timema shepardi | reverse complement strand
ATATATAGTATGAGAACTCCACGTGATGGGGTGAAGAGAAGGGGAAAAACGTCCTTCTGATTCTCGAACAATGACTCGCGTCGGCCAACACCGTTCACGGGGCTTTCAGTTGACTGTAACTCGTTGTCCAGCGCGGAGTTCTTCCCTGTGGTCACGGTCGGCCAATTCTCTCGGTGTTGTTCTTTTCAGTGGGGCATCAGGCTCGACGGAAGAGTCGGTGAAGTAGGTATGTAAATAAACCAACAAATGTTACGGGCGTAGCATTCAACACTAGTATCTCATTTGTTAACTCTTGACGACTTGCTTGTACCACCAAAAATATTCGTGTTTTACACTTGAACGGGGCTAAGCCAGAGTAGCCCGTTACACAACCAGCAGAATCACCACTAAGTAGAATGTCTTTGTGTGCCAGAGATTCTGTTGAAACTGGGGAGCTCGATGAACCTGAATCACTTGACATTTTTTTAAGAAAAAAGTCAACAAAGAGTGTTGATTTGTCAACGTTTCAAGAGTTTAGATTTGAGTTGGTCCTTTTGCATGAGAAGCTAATGCTTTCTTTCACATATCACATATTACTAAAGTTTATAATTTTTTTGCACACTTTACAAAACGCCTGCAACTTATTACTTTCAACACCACTGATCCAGTATGAGAATTCAGGAAAACGGTCTGGGTTTTTAGCAAGTCTGGTTAGAAACTGTTTTTTTTGTTAGACATTGCTAGTGTAGCTTAATCAGTTCTAATGTACTGCATCCAACTATAACGATGCCAAACCTTGAACAAGAACAAAAACAATGGATCACTAAAGTTAAGAAATTTGTCATGTGCAGGCCAGGGGATCTCTGCGTTCACCTTCTGAAAGAAAATGCTACCAAAGTTTGTGTTACGGCAGGTTTGAGCATGGTTAAGTGCCCCTCAGATTTCTTCATTGGGGCTGTGTCTTATGGCGCAATAAATATGAAAAATATTTTTGGTTTTTTTTTCTCTAGGTTTGACATGAATTTTCATTTCCCTGTCTTTCCAGATTGTAGGAACCCTGATTTAGTCGCTGTCCACGCCACAAAGAAACACAGCCAGCTGTGCCATATCTTTTATATAGGTACTTTCACCAATGACCATAGGAAAGGCAATAAAACTCCCAGCTTTTTTTTTTAGTTCTTTGATGTTACCTTAAATATTAATGTTGCATGCTGCAATGTTATTCTTTGAGAGGATAATGTTTGAAAAAAAAATATTTGAATATACCATTTCTGCAACAGTAACTAAACAGTCTTTTAAAAACTCTCCCTCACCAAATGGTTTTGAAGCACACACCATTATATGAGGAAGTACATAAGAATAGTGATGTGAAAAAGTATCAATACTTTACTTATGTTGTTATTTTCCTTTCAATACTAGTATTATTTTACTAGATACCTTTTTTTATGATACTCTTATTGATATTAGTACTCACTACTTGCACTCTGGTATCGGCTTGATATTGAAAGAAACAACTTTTTGTAATCTTCACCCATGATTGGATTAAATGTTTACTAGGGTTAACAAGGGTACAAAATGAATTGAAAAAATATTTTACTAATCATATTTAGCTATTAAATAACTTTCCATAAGCTACATTTTCATAGATATTTTGAAAGCTGTTATGGTAAAACCTTTTATAATATTCATCATACAATCTATCTATTATACCTCCCAAGTTTCAATACATAACATAGACATATTATACCTAAATATACCGTAATATGGTTGAATAATTATAATTTTCGGTGTTTAACTAAGTATAAAAATACTATTATTATTATTAATACGAGGCAAATTTGAAAATATTACTTGATTAAAAACACTCCAGATTAAAATTTTGATATCCTTGCACAGTACTGGAGCAATGTGGTTTGTTAGTGCAGTGATATGTGCATATCTTCTCCTGTTGTCACCTGAATGTCCAAGTTATATCCACACACTGACCTTTAGTTGGCTGTAATGGTAGAGGCAGGTAAGCAAACATAGCTGTATACTGAATACACTGATCTTCATTTGCAAATCTTGGGACATAGCTGATCTTGAGCAGTGATGTGAAACAATCCATCATTTATACCTCTTGCCTCTTGCTCAGAGTTCTTATACTATTCACATGAAAGGCAAGATGTATTTCATCTGCCTTTGTACTACATATAGTCTTCAGAACCACTTCTGCTACCTTCGCAAGATTGGATTATAAACATGGCATCATAAAGAACAGCATTAAATACTGTTGGCTCTGTGTGTGTAGTCAAATCTTCCAGGTGCTTGGAGGGTTTGTCTTATTCCCTGTACCGCAAATACTGGCCAAGGACAGAGGAATTGGCGTGAGCGGAAAAGAAAACACATTCTCAAGCTCAATATTCCTGGTACAAGCAAGATGGACCGATCTTCCCATCAAGTATCATGTTGTCTTCGGCTCAATAAACTTGACAACTTTACCTTGGATTTTGCTCTTGATAACAGAACTGGCAAAGTTGCTTGATTTTCTTCTCTTCAGTAGTCTCTCAAACCTCGTAGGATCATCCAATCATTCTTTGGTGAACTCATCTTTCCACTTCTTCTTTGTTGCTCCTTGACTTTGATGGAATGACGTTATTCCAGTTTGTCGGGAAGCTACATTAGCATTTATTGTACTCTCTAGGGCTTGATCCACTGGTTGTCTGACAACTTCACCGATAAAACGCCTCTTTCGGGTTGTTGCTTCAGGCCAGAATGGGTAGTATCCATTGAGATAATGCGAGCACATGTTGTGTGCATAATTTTGGTGACTTGCAACTTTGTCAGCAGCTGTTCCCCATACCTCCTCAGTGAATTAAACCACTACGCCACCACTGATATACAGCACCTCTATACGATCAACCATCAGAAATAAAAAAAATACACATTAGCTCAGCTGGTAGAGTATAGGCTATTAAATTATGGGTCCAACGTTTAATTCCCTGTTATGGTAATGTTTTTACTTTCAAATATTAATCAGCTGTGTTTTTAATAACATTTAATTTGTGAATTTGTTCATACAGGTTCACTAGTATAATATGAACCATTAAAAAATTTAGATTTTGTCCATCAAATTCAAAATATCTCCCAAATGACCACAGCTAATTCTATTTTGACTTAAAATATGTATTGTACATGTAGAGCGTTTTAATTTGAAATGCTGCACAATAACTTTTCAGACCACTTTTTTTTCATAAAGAAATATGGATTATGGCCAAATGGGGTCAAAAAAAGGCAAAAATTGCAGTTTTGTCTTAAGTGGTATAATAAGACTGGTATTTTTTGGAATCAGCACCTTTTGTTTTACATAGAAAATGGTTTTCAAAACAAATGTACCTAAAATTTTGATTAAAGCCCTCTAGCTCTTAGACTATGAGGATTGTGAATCTTTGTTGGTTGTACTGGGGTTGATTAAACTCTATATCTATGCAAATGTGAGTAGATTTTCTCAAAATTCAACCTTTCTCATCCATAACACAGTATAATGTGTATATTTATATAATCTGAACAGGTAGTAGGATATGGTGGTAAAAAAAAAGTTGTTTGATTATTTAATTTGTCATTGTTAAATTAATAAACAAATCAATAAATGTAAAACCCAAAATAATTAATTAAACAAATATCTAGACTCACCGGGGCCCTCTGACATACTCCTGATCCTGTATGCATAGAAGTCGCAATTAGAGTCTGAAACATAGTCAATCTGAAACTGTCTCTTCATTTCAGAGTAATCTGCTGGCTCGATTTCGATGCAATCTTGCAGTCCAAGGTAAAAAACCATTTGAAGAGAATGAATGGACGAATATCCAGATTGGCGAAGTAAGATTTCAAGTAAGTAATGTATACATTATAGAATCAAATTTCATAATTGGGATTACTAGACACAATATTTTCCTTTTAAACAGCCTCTGGTTTTGATCTCAATATTTTATACAGAAAATGTTTTAAAATTCATATTACATTCTTGTTAGCCAGTTTATTTAATTCAGAAATGGTGACCTAGTGAAAAAGAAGTTGGGTGGGAAACAGAACTTGACATAATATGATAGATAGGCGAGAAGGACTATGATGGATCCAATGTGCTGTCATATCTAAGCTTTCAGTATTATTACAATTATCAATAAAAAGACTGAATTCTATAAGTTTATTTTTTATATTTGTCATTTAGAACACAGGTTCTTAAACCATGACTTGTGAAATATTCCATATTTAATTTAAACACATATGCCAACTGTTTTAGAAAATGCAATATTATGGATTAGACAAAAACTAGATGTACTCTTTCACAATCACACGTGGAAAGTTTATTTTTCGGTGTTTGGATCACCGAATGCTTTTTTATTTTCTCATCCAAGTGTTTGAGATCAACTACACCTGTAGTCGCCCACGTGTCTGCAGAGCCAAAAATAGTATGACAAAAACAAAAAAAAACTATTTTTTTTTCTTCACACCCTGCAATCAAAGTATATTTCTCATACAGTATCCGGCTAAAACTACAACAGTAGATTATCTTCTGGCTATGATAAGTACGTGACAGGTTAAGATGTGGTCTTGGAGGGCCAAGTTTCTTTATTTCAAGCCTTTTTTTGATAGTCTAATGGCTTGCTTACTATGTCCTTAATAGTGTTCATTGTTGTTTGGACTCTAGTTGATATAAATTACACAAAATAAGCACTCAGAATCGATATTGATTAAAAACAAAAACACATACTACAGTTATTATTGGTGTAACACATTCTTTGAACTTAGTTAAAACAGAAAAAAAAAACTTTTTTTTTTGTCGTACAAGTACAATTCGATGCACAAGTTTTAGAGACGTTAGTGTGGTGCACCAGACGTTACATTATCCTCTGAGTGAAACTGAAAGGCAGCTCAGGTGCTGACTAATTGTGTCTGAGAATAGCCATTGTTCGGTGACCTCCGACTAGTTTCGTGCACGCTCGGCTTAACACGAAAACACAGGGCTTCGGGTGTAGGCGCTCTGCACCCCAGATCTTAGTAAAAACCTTTGTCTGCCTCTGGCACAAAGAGAATCACTCGCTAATAATAAAATGGCATCATCAAACACTAAATTAAGTTACTTTTATGGAATTAAAACATAAAATGAAGTTATTATATATAGAATTGGATAAAGATCTTATATATATATATAATTAATTTTGGCGGGGTGAGGGACCCATTGGCTAAAGCTGCCCCTGATCAAATCCAAATCTTTATTTTACATACGAATACTGAATCCAAATCAAGGAAAATATGACAAACATAAGATTGGAAAGATTGTTTTGCCCATTATTTGGTTCACATTTATTCTTTTGTAGCCGTAAGAAATATAAATTTAAATTAAATTATAACTTTTTTGTAATAATGTGAATTCACCTTACATTAATTATCTCAGATCTTGTTAAGTTTAACAGACATTATAACTATAATATAAGGAGGATTCAAATATTGAAAGACTCAAAGGAAAATTCTGAGACCTCCAGAAGGAGGCAAAGAAAAGGGTGCATTGGTGGTCTAAGTTAACTGACAAAAGGAATGGACCTGTCATAAGGCAGAACACCTAATAATAATTACTATAACCTAGTAAGCATCATAATAGCTCAAAAAGTTAAACTTCAAAATAATGAATAATAATTCAAAACTTTTTTTCCCTCGAATCAAAAAAAATGTAAACACTTTTAAATACACATATTTTGCATTGCACATGTGAGAGAAAGAATTTAAATATGTACTAGAACGCATGATGGGACATTATTTTAAGAGCTTGGGTGGTTGTTTAAAAAGTCCAACTTCAGAGCAACATAATGTTTGAATTCTATTCTATTGTAAATATGTTTAGTGAAAAGTTTAGTTAACGACTTAAGGAGACTCATACATATTTTAAATTCGTCATGAGCCAAATTGATTTTCAAATGAGTAAACACTCCATCCCCCCAAATAGTTTTAATTTAAATTTGTATAAGTTAACCTACTATACTGAACAAAAAATAAATGGCTCACATGAACCATTGATTTTATTGGAATTATTAATACATATCTCCCTTCTAATATTTAAAAATAAATAAACCAAATGATCTGCATCTGTGATCGGCTTAGTCAGCCACAAATAATCAGCATTGGTATGGTCGGCAAAACAGTTGATCGGCCCAGCCCAACTAATGACTCAAGGAGACAGTGGGAAGCCATTATTATGAAAATATCTGAAATAATCCACAGAACACACTGCAGATTTACACTGAGCCACCATTATCTGCTGGCCAAGCAGCGTGGGTCGGCTAAATAACATCACATGGCCGTGAAAGTTGCACTTGTAGCATTCATCTATTGTGAAGACTTGTGAGAAGGTTTTGTAGAGCAGAAAGAGTTACAAGAATAATAACTTGGGTGGCCGTTCATAAATCAGGTGGTCACAAGTTGGGGACCCTGTTTATAGACTTATGTATTCAGGCTTTTGATCAATACATGTAATATCTCAGCATTACACACACACACGCACACGCACACTCACACTCACACTCACACTCACACTCACACGCACACACACACACACACTCTCTCCTAAAATTCTGTATTTTTAGCTAAGCCCTATACTTTATTTTCTGTTAAAAGTATTTCATAATTAAAAAGTAAAAATAAAAAATAATGTTTATACTAAAGTGTTGATATTTCACAAGCGTAATAGTATCCCTGTCTCATGCAATTATGGATGTTTTAGTCTTTTCATCAATTACCACTATGGTTACCTTATTCCTAGAGTGTGTAGTAAACGTTCTAACAATCTATACCATTCCAGTCGGAGGGCATGTGCACTCGTTGCCAAATGGTGTGCATCGACCAATCAACTGGAGAAAAGACTCGGGAGCCCTTGCACACAATTGCTGCCAGTTTCCAGGGCAAGATGAGGTTTGGGATGTACTTCAGCCATCGCAACGAAACACACGTATCTAATATAAGTGTGGGAGAAAAAGTATTGGTTTTACAATAAAAACAAAATAAGAGTGGATGTAAACTGTATTTTTAAATGTTGTTGTAGTATGTAGCTACTAAAAAGAGCTTCAAAGCATTTATTGTTATTTGTATCAACAGTTTTGAAATGTTAAATATTGATTAGGACATCTGGTGGATTTTCTGAGTGGCACAAGTAATAATCATGAAGAGTCCAAAAATGTATCGTTTTAATAATGGGTTTGTTTTCTTTCACCATTGGGGGAGGGTCTTGGGTTTTTTAGATTAAGTTTGAATAAGTCACCATTAGCCAGCCTAGTGATATTAAAGCGAAATAAAAACATACATTGTATTAAAATAGCTGATAATCAGTAAAAGATAATCATTTAGTGATAACTTAAATATGTATCTAATTACACTGAAATCATTAGGTTGAATTTAACTCATATTCTTACTTCTACTTTCAAATAATGTATCATAACAAAATGTGAAGCTATTCAGAAATGCTCCGATAAACTATCATTTGACATTTAGATGGCAGAACACGCATTTATTTAAAAAAATATGGCCAGACAACAGTTTAGCTCAAAATGTACCAAACAACCCAACTAAGGTGAGTGAGCCTCTACCATTTCTTTCCTGGGTTATTCTCACAATAGTCATCTAGTATTTTACTTTGACCAATGGAGAACTTGATTTGGTTGCGCCTAGTTTTACAATAATACTATTTATTAAAATACTGAAAAATAATTAGTGAGTTGATTGGAACGTTAAAGGTTGAGGGACCTTCTGTGATTTAGTGACATCCCCCGTTTTCTTTTTATCATGTTGTCTTCCTGCCTGTTCAAGTTATATGCACGGATATCCTAAGATGTGAAGCATTGCAATTTTTTTTCAAAGGGGTATCCAAGCATTGATCTTTTTTTCTTGTTTTGTTATGAATTGTACCTTCGCTCTTGAGGCAGCTTGTAAATTATATATAGTGGGCTTCTGAGTAATTTTGTGTGCACATGCATCTGGTGGGATGCATGCTCTTTTGTTTGTGCATCATGCTTTGGGTTGGATATTATCGCACATGTTTTGTGATCATTGAGAGAAATGCTTATAGATTTTGAGTGCAGTGGTCATTTGCCTCGTGCCCCTCTTAGGTAGCATTCACTTGTTGCTGACCAAAATGTACTCAGCATGTCGTAATGATTTATATGTCATGTTGGTGGCCATTCATTCTTGGAATTAATGTTTCTGCTATATCATATAGTGATAACCATTGGATTGTAAAAACACCAGTGGGAAATATGGCAACCAAGAGGATAAGGTTGCTGTTTCTTCTCGTTCTTGTGGGCTATCATTTTGTACTCATCCAGGGCTGCCTCGAGCATAATTTTGAGCCCAGGCCACAAAAAAGGAAATAACAGATACACAGCCTTACGGGAGTTTTGTTGCGCTCCTCGACTCAGGTAGAACTTAAAATATCCAGTGATGACAGCGCTTCCAAGTGAGAATTCTTTAAAACAACTCACTTTCAAAATGTTTCTCATCGGAAAGACAAACTGATAGAGTGAGAACTAAAAGTTGCTGTCTTGTCTCTCCTAGTACAATAGATCAAGTAGAGGCAACCCCACCCCCCTTTCATTGAACAAAACTTTGCAAACAATGGGGAGGGTTAGAACCAAATATACAATACCAGTGCTTCTACAGTGTTTAAACGTAAGCGACACGAGTCTTGGAAATGCACTTGTAAATGAATTATTAAATATTTTGTGACCAGCTTCTGCAGTCACAATACTTTAGGATTCACTTTTCCGTTAGACTGGACTTCAAATAACTGGGATATCAGTGTCCTAATCCCGATCAGTTGTACTGAGTGTTTTTTCCTAATAATATGCTTATAATTCTCCTTCAACGAAAATACGGGCACATTTCCCAAACATTTTACCTTCCTCATTCCGTATCTATTGGATTAAATACGCGGATAGCTGTGATGGGAAGTATGACCCGTGTGCACAAAATATGTCAGTAATTAAAATTAAATACTTATGTTGTAAAGGTTGCATTTATTTTTTACATTTAGTTGTCAAATTAATACAAAATATACAAGGATATGCTACTTAAATTTTTAAAAAAGAAAGTTAAATACATAGAAAATATAATAAAAAGAGTTTCCTAAGTATATACTGGGTATCGGTAATACCTTCTTATTTCAAACACTGGAATGATTATATTCAACATTGTTTATATAGATGTGCATGCAATGAAAGTTAACAAATCGGTTTTAAATCAGTTTACAGTAAAATCAAGACTGAAAATGAAGCTTATTTTCTTCCAACACCTTCTTGTGTCTGTAGGGATAATTAAATATCTCTTAATTTTAGTAAAGGGGAATAGAAATAAATTATTATTTTTTACTCTGAAAACTTTTTCAATATAAGATTATTTTACTATAAAAGAACAATATTTTCATACATTTAACAATCGCAGATTTTCTTAAAAATAAATATTTGTATCAAAATAAAATAGAGTTTAGTAAAGTGAGTAAAATTGTTGACAGTTCAAGTATATATAAAAATACTCTTAACTATACCCAAATATTGTTTTAATCACAGCCATAGTTACAAAGTGTTTTGTGTAAAAATTATCTGTTAAGATGTAAAAAAAAAGTTCTGTCTATATAATTTGGACAGGCTCGATACTAAAATTATGATCACTAGCATTAAAAAATAAATACAATAATAATAATAATAATAATAATAATAATAATGCGAAAATATGATTTAACAGAAATTTGATTAAAATATGTGTCAAATAAATTTGGGCATTGATATATTTCATAATATTCTGGTCACTTTGATTTCATATTGTACTAGATCAATCTTTGACGTACAATCCTGAGCCAACCATGGCAATCACAAACTAGTTATGGCAATTAATAGATACGAAATCTAAGAAAGAAAATATTACTTAATCTATAAACTGAGTTTTCAAACGAGCGCAATCACAGGGTGGCCGTTGCGCCCCATTGACAAAGCAAACTTTACCTAAGCAAGATCATAGAAAAATGTTTGAAAAATTAGCATCACATTTCACCAAAGAACATAAATTAAATAATATACTCGGTTACAGAAACATATTAAATATGAAGCATCATGATTTTCCAAAGAGAATCGTGACCACCAAGTTATGTCGCCTGAATTGGTTTATTTTAATAGTTATGTCGCTCCTAGATATGCGATAACAGCTATGTATTTGTAAATATAATGTATCCACCTTAAGATAGTCTTTAGTTTGCGTATTCATTTACTTTTAGTACTTTATACTATTTTCCTCTGCCTTTACACAGTTAGTGTTCCACCATATCAAATTTTTGTAGTTTAGGGAATTTTAAGGACCACTCCCATTTCCCAGCAGTAAATTTTAGAAATTACAAACTTCCCAACTTGTATGGTTATGTTGGGTGGTCTTTTTGCCAACTTGGCAAATTTAAATTTTCTTTCATGCATAAAAGTATATTTTCTTTTGGGAAGATGGCAGTTTACTCTCAATTCCAAACGCCGCTCTCTCCCTCCCCCTTCTTAGCTCCCACAATTCCATTTTGAGATTTTAAGACTTATTTGATTATCTTATAAGCTATTTCAACCTGACCACATCAAAAAGAGTGTTATATATTGGTTGTATACATTTTAAGCGCTTCCATTTCCTGGGCTTCAATTTTGAAATTGTATTTTTTCAGACTTTATTTGGCTATCCGGGAAGGTCTATTGAATAACATGGCGATATTTAAAGTGTCTACCTTCACAAGAATTGTATTTATATAGCTTTGGAAACTTTTTCAGGGGAAATCCCTCCCTATTTTCCACTCCTTCATTTTGAAATTTAAGAATCCAGCCCTTTATACTTTTTGAGTTGATCCTTGTATCCGCCTGACTAATGTTAATTAGTTAATTAGTTAACCCCCATATCACCACCCTCCTTAGAAATAAATAATATTTGAAATGTGTTTGTGGTTATTTGAAATTATCCCTCTATACTTCTAACAAATTTTAATTTTCTACCTCCTACTTGTACACCCCATCACCCGCCACCCCTCCCCCTCCTTCCCTATTTCCTGTAGACTCATTTTGAAATTTAAAATGCTCAGCCATTGTAGTTAATTTGAGTGGTCCCTGTATCTGCTGGACGAATTCCAGTTTTATATCACAAAGATAAATAATTTATCAACTGGCTTTGAAAATTTTAGCCTCCTGCGTCCCATTTCTTTAACTCCCACAAAATCTCAAATTTAAGATTTATTTGGTTATTTAAAGCCGTACTTCTACAAGCATGTCAAATTTAGATTATCTAGCATACTTAATATTTCTTTTAAACTCCCCTTTATTTCTTGGACTACTAATTTTAAACTTTTAAATGTTCGGACTTTTATAGTTATTTGAAGTGGTATCTTTGGCTAAATGCAGAATTCTAATTTTATAACACACTGAGAAGAAGTGGTTTATAGTAGTTTTGTAAGTTTTTAACCACTCAACCCACTCTGACAAATTTTAAATTCCACTACTCATTTGGTTACCAGAAGTTTTATTTCTAATTGTCTTTCAAATTTTAATCTCTAACCTCATCTCAAAAGTTATTTCTAGCTGTAACTAGCCCCTCCCCCAGTTCCCATTGTCTAAGTTTAAAATTTAAAATTTTCAATATTTCATGTTTATTTAGAGTAGTCTCCATACCTATGAATTTGAGTTATCTGCCACACAAAGAAGTAGCTGAATGTATTAGTTATGAAAATGTTGAGCACGTCGCCTTCGCCTACCATTTCTTCAACTACCGCTTAGAAATTTCAAATAATATTAAGATTTATTTGGTTACTTGTGAAAGCTCCTTCTTCATACTTGCCAAATTTAAATATTCTATCACAGTTAAAAGTTGTTTTTATTTATATAACCCACGCCCCCTTCCCCATATTTCCCAGAATACCGTTTAAAATTAAAAATGTACATACTGATAGTTGTTTAGTTAGGTTCCTTTACTTTACTTCCAAATTTCAATCTTCTACCTTACTGGAAATTAGTTGTTTCTATTAGTTTTGTAAATTTTAAAACTCATTTTTCTACCTTTAATTTAGAGTTTTAAGATGTGTTTGGTTAGAGTTTTCCTCCTAACCGACTGTCAAACTTAAATTTTCTAGCACACATTAAAGATTTTTAGTCTGTTTATATCCCCTACCCTATTTCCCAGGATCCCACATATTAAACATTTTTTTTTTATAATTTATAATTATTTGGAGTGGTCCCATTGGTTATTTGCATAATTTAAATCTTCTACCACCCTGAAAAGTAGTTATTCATATTAGTTTTGGTAGTCTTGACACCCCACCCGCTTTTCTCCAACGCACCTCGGGACCCATCATGTGGATGGATGCCTTACATAAATTAATTTCATATTAGTATTCTGCCACTTGATAAACCTCTATATATAAAATTTCATGATTGGAGTATATGGAATTTACCACCCTTTTTTGCCCCTTTATACCAATATAGGCGATGAAATTTGAAAAACCCTAAAGTTGTTCTCATCCAATTCTAAAAAGAGACGTTCATTTTAAATTTCAAGGCCACCATTTAAAAAGATGTGTAATCAGTGAATTTTGAAAATTTCAACGCCCCTTTTACATCCCTTACTGGGTGAATTTCACAAAATCCGGTCCTATCTCTGGTCTAGGGTCGAAAAGGAACCTTTACTAAAAAAAAATTAAGTTTACATGTTTTAAACCATTAAGCTCTTTGAACAAAACCACAAACTCCCCCACCTCATTTATTGTCTCTACAGGAAAATTGGCCTTGTAGTTTGGAAATTTAAACAATAATGTCTCATCCCCGCATATACACGCTCATTTTGATATTATTAATTCAATATTTAGTTATTATAAGAGAGAAAACATAATAAATCCTAAAATTTGTTTCTTTAAGGTCCTCGCACACCAACACAGTATCGTATACGTACGGTGCGTAGTTTTCCATTCCGCTTTGAAAACGGAAAGACACGTAGCCTGCGATACTGTCATGGCAGCCGTTGCCTACCCCCCACTACACCCTTTCAAACACTCCTCTCACACATCACTAAGTCTTTTTCAGCCATTGAAGAATCATTTCTACAGTTGCACAAATAATTTCAAATATCTGCTAACTTGGGCTCTCGGTATGAGAGAAAAGTATTAGAATGCGAGTCCAGCTATTACCCTGGACATTTTTACCCTCAACAAGCATTGCAACCCCATACATCCAACGATCAGCCACCCATGATACCTCTACCACATCACAATGTTCCTTAGGCACTCCCTTAACAATCAATGTATCCTCTTGCTTCCCATCATCAACTTTATATGCCTCCTCAAACAGCTCTTGATGTTCCTCAACAGCCTCCCTCTGCATTCAACCTTCGGCCCCCAATGCTTCCAGCTCTTGATGTTCAAGAGCAACCGCATCCCACTGCATTCATCTGTTATTCTCCTAAGTTTTCTGCTAGTGATGTTCCACAACAGCAACCATCTCCCACTGCATTCATCTGTTAGTCTCCTAAGTTTTCTGCTAGTGATGTTCCACAACAGCAACCATCTCCCACTGCATTCATCTGTTAGTCTCCTAAGTTTTCTGCTAGTGATGTTCCACAACAGCAACCATCTCCCACTGCATTCATCTGTTAGTCTCCTAAGTTTTCTGCTAGTGATGTTCCACAACAGCAACCATCTCCCAC
>CABFVX010001625.1:71415-119575 GCA_902151425.1 Timema shepardi | reverse complement strand
ATAATTGCAGTTGACAGCCAGTCCCTTAGTTTAAAAAAAAGGTCCATTGTGTTTCAAGTTTTCTTTGTAATGTGCAGACAGAGTAAACTTATTTGTGTGGCAGGATTAGGGTACTTTATGACGAGGGGCGGGGAGTTAGAGACAGGGGTGGGTGCTACTTGAAGCTTGCTAGGTGACCGCCAGCCGACAGGAGCTCATATTTTGTATCTGCCTTTTAGTACATTTGAGTTTAAAGTGAGTCGTTTCAAAAATGCTCACTTGATTGCGCTGTAGTCACTCGGGGTCGCACCTAGCGATCCCAACGTTGAGGGAGAAAAGCCTCGAAAAGGAGTGCAACATTTTTAACCTAGGGGCTGTGGCTCTGTTCTTTCCTTCTCTGTGGCCCAGGCGAATCTTGATTTAAGCGCCTCCTCCTCCTCTTTTAACGTCCTATAAACGTGAAAGGAATTCATTACAAGATGGATGAAATTCTTATGATCATACCCGTTGCTTGTCTTTATTGTTGATAATTTGATTTTTATTCAAGTTTAAAAAATGTTTTTTATATATATAATTCTGTAGTTATAATGAACCAAGAAGCCTCCCAAGAAAAAAAAAGTCACAAGCCACCACTGCTTTTTAGATTAAGATTACCAATCATTCACAAAATAATAAGACTTTTGTTCCAGATTTGTTAAATAAACTAATATCATTTAAATGTAGATGAATTAATACATCTATATTTTAATAGTAGGTTGATAAAAATTTTAGATTTAAAATTTGGCAACAATGTACATTATTACCGCAAGCACTGAGTATGTACACTCATTTTGCCTTTCTATTTTTCTTTGTCACCAACTTTGCTTAGGCCAGATCACTAATGGCGGTCTTCAAAAAATACTAGCAAAATCATTTTTATTTTAGTTTAGATGCATGAACCTTGACAAATATTTTGGTCTAATAAAGGGGTTACTTTCTCCATTATTGCTATATCGCTACAGTCTATTGCTAAGCCATGCATGAACATTTATATTTTGCTGGAAGTAAAATAATATGACAAGATAATGTTTTTACCTTTTCTGCCAAAACTTCTAAAAATAGTGCAATCACAATCTTCTCTTGTGGGATTACAGTCAACTCGAATCTCAATCTCGGACTTGGGACAAAATTTCCCGAAAATAAAATTGTATATAGAATCATACTGGCCTCAAGCTGGCAGGCTGAAAATGTTATAGAAGTAGTGTAATACAAGGGGTTGGCGGAGATGTTGCAATGCAGCACTATTACCCCTTCCATCTCACACATACAGAACACTATAGATAATTTGCAAGTACTAAAGGCCTATTGTAATCTCAATTTTTCCCTGTGTTATTTGTGTGTCTCTTATCTGATATGTATTGTTTACCTCGTCACATTAAAGTATAATATTACTTTAGATTAAGTATTATAAGTCATTCACGAGCTAAGTTTACCTGGATGACAGCTCGAAATGTTACTAGAAGTAATCCCTAATATATCACTACACCAACAGCTGACATCTATCACTTTGGATGACTGTAATGAAACAGATGGTAATATATTAATGTGATAGTTAGCCACAGTAATTTAGGCCAATATTATTTATATATTTTTTGAGGTCGGACACAAAGTTTATTTATAGTTTTATTCCACTTAAAAAAATATTCACACCACTTTCACAAAAAACTTCTAACAAACATAGCTTCAAAATGGCGACTGACGAATCTAAACCATGTGATTGAACATAACGGTACACAAGTTTTTTACAATGATGCAGACATGCAGTTGATTAAAATATTTTATTCAGTTAAATATTTCAAAATATGATAAAATAATCATAAAATCATTTATTGTATGTAAAAAAAAGACAAGAATTTTCTCTTTATCAAGTAAATATGATGCCTGTATTATAAGGTATTGATGTGTGCACTATATTACACATAATCAATAACATTCCAAAACGAAATTATTTAAAAAAATTAAATAGTATGAAAAAACTTAAGTTTTCGTTATTTTAAATGTAATATATAACAGGAAATTAAAGATCTTTACATTTATAACAAAACTGTGATCTTTTACAAGTATTGGCAACCCAAATCCTAAACATCCAATTTTCGAACTGTCATCCAGGTAAAAACCTATCGTAAACAACGGAATATAGTTTTCATTCCTTAGGCACAACTTTATTTCCCCTCTATAAGATTGACTTTTTGTAACTCAAACAGAGCCCCACCCCCTTTTGTACAAGTTATCAAGAGTTGACTGTATTTAATCAACACCGCTATAACATTCACATTCACAATTATGTGTGGCACAAGAAATCCTTCATGCTAGAATTGAATCCACAGCACAATCTTAGCTAGATGGCTTGCTTATTACAGTCTAGAGGTTGTAAAAACCACACTTCATTGGCCAGTGTTTAGGGGTTGGAAAAGGTGAGGGGAAGGTGGTTTGTAACCCCATAAACATTGTGCGAGGTCATTAGTACCTTCCTAGTTGTGCTGGCTGTCTACAAGTGGCATTTCTATGCATTTGTAAGTCTGACAGATAAGATCACTTGGAAGAAGAATTACTTATCACACAATATTATTGGAAAATGAACAAATAATGTTTTTCAAGTTAAAAATTTGTTCCATCTGACTATGGGTACACACAGCAGGACTATAACACCAAGATAATGCACCACTGGTTCTAACAGGGACACAAGTCATAATAAATTATTTCAATATTAAATATATCTGGGCAACATGGCACCCCCTGGAATTAAAAAAAAAAGAATACCCTAGAAGTTATTATATTGTAAATGTATTCCAGAGGTTGAGAGAAAAGGGGGAAATGCTCCGCCCCTCACCAGTTCTGCCGCCACTGTGCTAATTATTGATGAACCTAATTATAAAACAACAACTTGAACTTGATTTAACGTTTGGCTTAGTGCGCCAATACTCTACCACTGAGTAACCCAAGATTAGTCCAATCCTTAGTCATTCTTCACTCATATTTTATGGCTGAGCCTGTGGTGGATGTGTGGGAATCCTCAGCTACATATGGTGAGCTATCAGAGAGCACAGCCACCTACGACTCGGAAAGGCTGTTAGGCTGACAAGTGGTAAATCATTGTAATTACAGCAGTGTCTATATGAATGAGACCACGGCCTGTGTGTGCGCGTGCGCGCATGCATGCGTTCCAGTTCCCATATGCTTGAATTTGTTACATATTGCCAAACTAAACAAAGTTGATTTAGTCTGAAAAATGACACATGGATACAGGAATCGAACCCAGGACCTTTGGCTTAGTATGCCAATGCGTTATCTGATAGCTCGTAATCTTAATAAATCACACATTTGTAGCCAACGATTTCCACATGTCAATCACAGACTCTGCCTTAAAATATGAGTGAAGAATGACCCTGGGCACTGGACGATTCCTTGATAGCTTAGTGGTTATAGCATTGGTGGACTAAGCCAAAGATCCCGGGTTCGATTCTCTTGTCCAGGTGTCATTTTTCAATTTTCAGAAAATGATATCTAGATGGAGTAATCCTCACTAAAAGCATAAATAATAGCTTTCGCTATTTGATTCTTAAAGTTGGTTTAGTGATGAGAAAAAGTCAAACCAGGTTAAAATTCCGAGATAGGTTTAAAGTTTGCCCATAGATTTCAGGCCGGGTGTACTGAAGTTGTTATATGTCCTGCATGAGTGGGCGCGCAGTGTCATGTATCCTGGTTTGCCAGTGATGGGGGAGTTTGAGTCGGGCCGGGTGTACTGAAGTTGTTTTCCTAAATGATTTCTTAATCTCTCTTCACCCAAAAGTGTATTCTACCTTATCCATCCGTATCTTATTAGTGTAGTTAATTAGACACAATAATAATAAAGACAATTTATACAACCCAATAAATATTACTCTTTTTTGAAGTATTATGACCAAGTCAGTCTTGGGAGTTATCTTTCAACAAGGCAGTTTGTTCTGACATAGTGAGAAAGCCACCTTTGTTTATAATGTTTTTGTGTATGCCTTGACTAGGAATTTTTGTTTTAGCATTACCCAAAGAGGTGTTCTATTTATCCCTCCTGATATTAACTATAACTTTTGCATTTCACAATAATACTATTATATAACACACAAAAGTATTTATTATATTGTCCAAGTGCGACGGTTTGGTCTCTGAAACTGAATAGTGTTTTATCACAACAATGTCCACTACACTATCCCTCCTAATTTAAACCAAAATGCTTTTTCAATACATTTGTATTTATTGTGGGGGGTTGAATATTTATAAGATGAACATGAAAAAGTTCTATTTTCCCTGTTTTGTGCATTTATTATGTTAATTTTGTATTATTAAAATTTATGAGAGAATGTGCACTAACATGTTAAATTTGCAATTATGGCATAAACATGTTTGTCTTGCATTTCACACAATAATGACACTATAGTCTTGTTTAATATCAGTATTATTATGGAGGTAACTATATTTTATGCACTAAATCTTAAACTAGTAATATTCCTGTTTGTAAAACTTTTATTTGGAATTTTGTAATGTTTTAATAATTTTAATGTTATGTATATTATTTGTCAATGTTGTCTATTTTCAATCTATTTTATATAACATATTTAAAATAAATGAAAATAAAAAAATACAATTATTTAATTTTAGAGAAACTATATATTATGTGTAAGGAGAACCCTATTCTAAATAATTTGATACACCCTTCCCCCTCTTTTAAGGTTTACTGTTCTTGAAAATATAGTAGAAAGAGAAAATATGTGTATGCAGGTTGTACCGACTCAGGGTTTAGATGGTACGTAACATACAAATATCAATATAAGAAATAACAAGAAGAGGGTAGGTTTCAATCATATACATTTAATTAATCATAAGGCAGAAAGAGGTACATAATGCATCTTAGGAACACCATCTTAATTAACATGGTCTATAACTTGGCTGTGTCAAGTTACCTATTTAATTTCTGGGCAGAGACAAAATTAAACATGGCGTGAAGTGCCCATTAGCTGTACGATAACAGATTAGAAAGGCTAGTAACAATCCGTCTGCTTGATACATTAACATGGAACAATCTACAGGCTATTGTACCGGGCAAGTTCAAAGTCTGTGTTCTCGACCATTCCCTTTCCTTAGGTTGGCACACAACCCATTGATCTAAGCCAGTAGGGAAACAATAATACAATAGTTGAGCACCCCATAAAAAGGGCGAGAAACACGAATTACAGTCAAAAATATTAGATACCACGAGCCGTGCCAGAAATGCTGAAGCGGCCCACAAGTTTAACACCCAAGCGGTGTACAACATGAGTTAAATATGCCTAACTAGGCACCGTCCCAAGGCCCTGAACAATCAGAACTATCTCTTTCCCGGCTAGCCACCTCGTAGAATGCAAAATAGTCATACAGGTTAAGGTGTGGGACTCACTCCCATTGAAACTGCTGGTCCAAGGACTAAGCAAGAAACTCGCGTGAAGCGTGAGAGGATATCATTAGATACAAAAACTACGTCAGACATTAAGTTATATAATAGGCTAATTCTCTAAAATAATATTCCCTAAAAACTACTATGTGAGTCCAGCCATGGTACAGGCTATTCCCGATTTCATATTCTGAAAATTGAAAAATGACACCTGGACACGGGTCAATTTTCAGAATATGATATCTATGAGGGACTACCCACACTAAAATGCATTAACAATAGTTTCGGCTATTTGTTTCATTATTCCCGATTTATTTATTGATCTATCGAAGTCCAGGTTACTTTCTACGGTCCGGTCGCTTCTTCAGCGAGAACATCTTGATCACCGCTAAATGTAGGCTAAGTTTGTTGAGAGACGACTGTTTAGGAGACGATGATTAATAGTGATCATATCGTTGCCAAGTGAAGCACAGAGCTTTATAGAGGTTGAACGCACTGCATGCTGGGACGGACGAGAAG
The DNA here is from genome assembly GCA_902151425.1 of Timema shepardi. Classification (NCBI taxonomy): domain Eukaryota; kingdom Metazoa; phylum Arthropoda; class Insecta; order Phasmatodea; family Timematidae; genus Timema; species Timema shepardi. The sequence continues at coordinate 113,634 of CABFVX010001625.1, read as the reverse complement.
AGGGGGTGATTGACCATCTACGGGTTTCTGGAAGGTGCGATATAATTGAATGGCCCCCACCATTCTGACGGCATTGCTTCTGATGGGGCCGCAGTGGTTCCATGAAGTATTCAAGATGTTGGTATGTAACACAGACATCTATGTATTACAAAACTTGTATGTAGATCAGGGAAGAATAATATGTGTGTGTATTTTATCCATAATTATTTGCTTCAAATTACAGGGTCGAAAAAGGGCTGAACTTGTCCAGCCCGTTACTAGGTATTGTTAGAATTCAGTCCCACAGACACCTTCAAGAGTGAGTCAATTAGTTTACTCTCCACCTGCCTGTTCTAAGCTCCATCTCAATGCTGGGCCTAAATCTTGTAAACTGTGTAACAATACAATGCTTCGTATTGTACAATTACTCCCCACCCAACCTAATATCACAAGTTCGAGTCACCTAAATACATACTACNACGTCTTGAAAGACCTTAAATCTTGTTTTGGCTTATGTGTAACCAGCCATAACTTTATGTTTGAAGGACCTTAAGTCCAGTTTACTTTGTGAATATCTGCGCGAATAAGCCAATGTTTTCTTTCGTAATAGTAGCTATAGGATGTTTTAAATTAAGGCCGTCTTTCCCGTGTTTGTTTCATACTTTGTGCCAGTTAAAGAATATTTCATTTAAACTTTGCTCTATTTCCTGTTGTTATTTTCTATGTATTGTTACATCCTTCCTATCCTATAGTTTTAGGGGCCTTATCTATAGGATCGGCGGAGGGTGTAATAACTGTTGCGCAAAAAATTGGCCCTAATTACTTTGCAGGGTTGAGTCTGGAAGAACAGGCAGGGTTATCTTGGAAAAACACTGATATTTTAGATAAATTATGTAAGTTCTTATAGGAAGAAACACTTGATAAAAATTGTTTGAATTCACATACAATGAAATTGTACGCCGTGTCTAATGCAACGTGCACATTTGGAGGTTTGTTTGTTTAATAAATTGTACTTGTTCATCAGCCTAGCTTGTATAATACGTCAAGAAAACATGGTCTCCCAATGTAAAGTCATCATTGTTAGACATAAATAGAGAACACTGTGATTAAGAGTTAGATGTGCTGGGCTGTTTGCTAGCAGGTTGCAAAGAGGGATGAACTGGGTTATCTTATTTACTCCCAATCATTTAAAACAAATGTATGATTGAGAGTTGATATTTAAAATTAAATGAGATATACTTCCAACAACTGTATAAGTGACAAAAATTCCATCATACATAATTTATTCTTTCTAGAATCTCTCTTCACGTATTGAATATGTAAGAAGGTATAAGATTTGTTAGCATTCCTGATAAGATGAACCTTTTATTGAAATGGCATTGAAAAAATCTGCAGTGGTACTAGCTTGGTCTTCTTCATTCGTGTAAAGTTGTGGATGTGATGCATAAGGGGGCAAAGCATTAAATATCAAGAGGATTCTGTAAATATCAAACAGTCGTGTATTTTAAATGTATTTTAGTCACCACATCTCAAAACCCATTTGTTGAGACATAAGACTTTTCATGAATTTATTTTTCCACAAAATGTTTGAAAACCCCCATTTCAAGCTCAAAGAAATCATTACATGTGTATGAGTTAACAAAATAAAATGACAAAGCTATATACGTAAAATCAAAGTTTTCTCATTAATTCTTAGTAAAACTCATTTCTTAAAATGAAATTAATGTTTTATAGGTTAAATTCATTTTGTAGTGTGGCCTATAATCACACCCTTAGATAATATTTTACAAATGTTATGTATAGAAATAGTTTCTAATCTCCACAACAGGTGTAAGAAAGAAAAAAGTTCCTCCCATTAGTTATTAATATCTAACAATTTTCTAATAGTAAGTATTTTAAAAGTTTGTTTTGACACCAAAACTTGGATGATGGGCACCAATAAAGTTAAGTGCAATATATTGTGCAAAAAATGTAACTTCTGTTTAAAGTCTCAACCCATATGGGTTATGTAAAGTATTTGAAATTTACATCATCTTTAAATTTATTATGTTTAGACACTACAAAACTACGGAGTCGCCTAAGTCGTCCAGGCAAGAACCCAAGCAACGCTTTACAAGTGGGGAGTGGCCAAAACCCCACAATGTGACTGCGGAACACCGGGAGAGGACAAACATAGCTTATGAGTGCCCCGTCAGGGAATTACAAGTGACAACAGCAACACTAGAAGCAATTAGCCGATTTATCTAGTTGGACGTTGATCTGTGAATTTATTGTATCTTATAAATCTTGGTATGTTATGTCAATCTTTATCATTATTTACCTTCTGAAGATAAGCCATAGCTAAATAAGCTATTGATATGGTTGTATTGGCAACTCTGCAAAGTTTGTGTTATGTTGGCTATCTCTATATCATACTCCCTGTAAGTGTATCTTATTGCTGGTCAGTTGTTTTCTGGCATACATTATATTAAATACACTGTTTACACTATGTCAATGCGTGTGTGATTTCGTTTCATGGCTTATTAATCCTAATAGGTTATGGGCCCAGAAAGTATCAGTGTTTATTAATATTTGTAATTGTATGATTCGTGGAAAACGCTGTAACAGTGACTAAAGTTTTTAATCAAATTCAACATGGCGGTGGCATCTGTATCCTACACGCATCCAGGATTAAAGCCTTTTGATGGTAGTGGTTTTGGAAACTGGTTATATCGTCTGGAGAGACTTTTGGAAAGGACTGCCGTGCTAGAAATGCTAACTGTTGATCCACCAGATGTATTGGCGGATTCAAAAGTTAAAGATAACTTTTTGATGAAAGACGCTAAGGCCAAGGATTTGATTGTGCAATGTGTGGCTGATAATGTTTTGGAACAAATAAAAAATGCAAGTACTGCTAAAGTAATAATTACGTCTTTGAAGTCTACATATGTTAAAATGGGCATAATGAATCGTATTGAACTTCAGAAAAAATTAAGAAACATGTATTTTGAAGGTAAATCAAGCTTGAATGAATTTATCATCGAATTTTATAAAACAGTAGCTGAATTGAGGAATTCTGGAGGTACTGTTGAAGAACAAGAGTGTATTACTCAACTGTTGGCAGCTATGCCTGAACGGTATTTACCAGTTGTGACTTCTATTGACATTTTATTTACGTCTAATACAAGTGCAGTTACGTTAGACTTCGTAAAAAATAAGCTTTTATCTGAAGAAGAACGTAATTTAAAAGGTCGTAGTTCAAGTGTTTCAAGTGCACAAAGCCATGCTTTTATAGGGCATAATAAGTTTAAAAAGAATCGTGCAAATACGTTTGGTCAACGGAATGATAATTTGTGGAAACCAAATAGGGTGATTAAACCTAAATTATTTACCGGTAAGTGCTATGCCTGTAATCAGAAAGGACACATGCGTTCACAATGTCCAAATAGAAACAATTTTGCTGGAAATTCAGAAAAAGAAGTTTCATTTTTGGTATCAGACTCTGATGGTAACACTGAGTTAAGTTGTGGAATGTCAAATAATCATAATAGTATTAATTTTGTTGTTGACAGTGGGGCAACAAACCATCTAATTCAAGCTGAATATGCGAAGTATTTATTTGATGTTCAGGAAATCTCTTCACGAATTAGTGTGGCTAAAGTTGGTGAAATAGTTAACTCTGATAGATGTGGTAATCTACGTTTGTTAACTAGCAACGGTATTGGTGTAACAATGCATAAGGTGTTGGCGTGTGACAGTTTGTCCCATAACCTGCTCTCTGTTAAAAGGCTCGAAGAAAATAACTTAAAGGTTATTTTTCATAATAAATGTGTGACTATTCTGAAGAATGACAAACTTGTTCTGAAAGGGAATCTTATCGACAATCTGTATTTTGTCACTATGAATTTGAATTCAAGTGAAGTAAATCTTGTGGATAATTCTTCAGACTTGTGGCACAGAAGGATGGGACATTCGTCTAAGTTTCCTTGTAGTAAGTTATGTGAGGTTTGTCTTCAGGGTAAACAAACAAGAGCACCATTTTTGAAATGTGTACCAGAAGAAAGAAAAGCAAAAAGAATCTTGCAATTTGTTTCATCAGATGTGTGTGGCAAAATAACCCCGACTACACATGACGGTAAAAACTATTTTGTTTCATTTATTGATCATTTTAGTCATTTTACAGTGGTTTATTTACTTGAGAGGAAAAGTGAAGTTGAAGAATGCTTCAGAAAGTACATTTCTATGGTTGAAGCTAAATTTAATAGAAGAATTGAGAATTTGCGTTGTGATAATGGTGGGGAATATATTTCCAGTGACTTTAAAAACTTGTGTGAAGCTAAAGGTATTAATGTAATGTACACTATTCCAAGAAATCCAGAACAAAATTCAGTAAGTGAACGCCTCAATAGAACTATTTTAGATAAAGCTAGGTGCCTAATATTTGACTCAGGTTTAGATAAAGACATGTGGGGAGAAGCAGTATTATCAGCTGTTTATTTGCTTAATAGAACTCCTACATCTGTGTTACACAGAGATGTAACCCCTGCAGAAAAATGGTATGGTTATAAGACTGATTTGAGTAAAATTAGAGTTTTTGGTTGCACAGCTTATGCACACATTCCCAAAGAAGATCGTTCTGGGAAATTAAACGCTCGTTCAAGAAAATTAATTATGATAGGGTATTGTCATAATGGCTATCGATTGTGGGATCCTGTAAGTAAAAGGGTTGCCACTGCTCGATCTATCGTCTTTGATGAGAGCAAGATTGTAACTAAAGATGTTGAAAATCATGACTCGGAAAATTCAGATGTAGAAGAGTATATCCAAGATCAAATGGATTTGAAGACAAAAGGACCTGATCCTGATAACTCTGATATTAAAACGATTGAAGTTCCTGAAAGAAGACACAGTAAAAGAGTGAGTAAAATGCCAAAACATCTTGAAGATTATGAAGTCGGGATGGCTATGGCTCTCAGTGCTGGTTATCTTCCATTTGAAACTCCTATGTCCTATCAAGATGCTGTTCAACAAGATGATGGTTGGAAGGAGGCTATTGAAAGAGAGTTAGAGTCTCTTAAGAGCAATAATACATGGGAATTGGTACAGCCTCCACCTGATGTATCCATAATTGAATCTCGATGGGTGTTTACTGAGAAGACAATTGATGGTGTAGCTCAGAAGAAAGCCCGCTTGGTAGCTAAAGGTTACCAGCAACCTACTTTGGAGGAGGAAAATGTTTATTCTCCGGTAGCTCGGTTGGTGACACTTAGAACACTATTGGCTGTTGCTGTTCAGCGTGATTTACTCATTCATCAGGTAGATGTAAAATCTGCTTTTCTAAAAAGTGAATTAAAAGAAGTTGTGTATCTTTACCCTCCTGATGGCTTACGCACAAAAAACGGTGAAGTGTGTAAAGTGATGAAAGCCCTATATGGTTTGAGACAAAGCCCAAAGTGCTGGAACGACAGTGTTAACCGATTGTTGAGTGAGTTAAATTTTCTAAGATCTAAGGTTGATCCATGCTTATACTTTAATGATTCTACATATATTTTGATTTGGGTTGATGATTTTATTATTTTCTCAAGCTCAATTGATGATGTTAATAGTGTAAAGGGTAAGTTAATGGATTCTCTTGACATTAGGGATTTAACTTCTGATGGTAGATTGATATTTTTAGGTCTTGAAATTGAAAAGAAAGAGGATAATATATTGATTAGTCAAAAGAATCTTATTGACAAAATTGTAAATCATTTTAGGATGAATGATTGTAAAATTTCAAAAATACCAGTACAACCAAAATTGAATTTACAAAAGGTCTCAGAGGGAAAAAGTTATAAAGTTCCATATAAAGAATTGATTGGTAGTTTAATGTATTTGATGCTAGGGTCAAGGCCAGATCTTTGTTTTGCGGTATCTTATTTTGGAAGGTTTCAAAATTGTTATAATGAAACTCATTGGAATTATCTTAAGAATGTTATTCGTTATCTTAAATATACTAGTAATTTTGGTTTGAAGTATGTTAAAAATAATATTTGTGCAGATATAAATGTTAAAGCTTTTGTTGATTCAGACTATGCTAGTGATCCTATTGATAGGAAAAGTGTTACAGGTTTTGTTGTTAAATTAAACGATAATGTTGTGTCATGGTGTTCCAAAAAACAAAATGTTGTGGCTCTCTCTAGTAGTGAAGCTGAGTATCTGGCTCTTTCTGCTGGAATGTCTGAATGCAAGTTTTTAATCCAGTTATTTGATGAATGTCTTGATTGTGTAAAGCCAGTTATTGTCTTTGAAGACAACCAATCTTGTATGAAAATGGCACAAACCTATGAGACGAAGAGGTCCAAACATATTGATGTGAGGCATCACTTTGTAAGAGACTTAATTAGTAGTGGTGATTTTAAATTACAGTATGTAGCTACTGATGAACAAGTAGCAGACATGATGACAAAAGGATTAGCAATAAGGAAATTTGAGTACTTTAGAAATCTATTAAATGTTACAGAAATTTGATTAGAATTTGTGAATAAGTATTGGAATACAAAAGTTTGTTGATTAGGCTTTTACCTTATTATATTTGATTTTTTTTTTTTCTTCTTTGTCTTAATCTTTGCAGAATTGAGAGGAGGTATTGATATGGTTGTATTGGCAACTCTGCAAAGTTTGTGTTATGTTGGCTATCTCTATATCATACTCCCTGTAAGTGTATCTTATTGCTAGTAGTTCGTTGGTCTTTTTACTGATCAGTTGTTTTCTGGCATACATTATATTAAATACACTGTTTACACTATGTCAATGCGTGTGTGATTTCGTTTCATGGCTTATTAATCCTAATATAAACTACAATAAATAATGAATTAATTATTGTTAAACAAATAATGCCTTTTTTTTTCAATAGTTAAAAATTTAATTCATATGATAAAATTAAACACATTAAGCATAAGAGACAAACTATTAGATATATTAGTAACTATCAAGACAAAATATTTTCAATGTGTTTACCTCACAGACTATTTATTGTTAATATGTATATTTTACCGAAATGTTAATTACTTATCTATGGTTGACTGACCAGACATAATGGTTAATTTTTTAAAACAATTTTAGAGCAAAATGTTTAAACTGTTAAACATTTTGTTACTAAATTACATTAACAAAGTAGTTTGTTGCTGAAGAAGTAGATCAATCTTATTTGGAAATAAATCCGTTGTTAAAATGATGGCAGCTTGATGATAATTTTTAGGTAAGTTTAGTCCAATTTCATACACAAACATTTGTTTGATGATTTTCACCTTGGGTACGTTGCTTCATTTCAAATGACATATTCTCTTTATTGCAGACCTGCTGATGATGGGGAGATCAGGGTTTGAATCTCGGTCTGGTGTACCTAGGGTGTGTTTTCCTAAATGATTTCCCTCTCTTCCTCCACGCAAATGCGGGTAGATTACCTCTAAAATGCATCCATTCTCAGACCTACCCGATTATAGTAATTATCATATTATATGCGTACAACCTGAGCAGTAGCCACAAGATGTCCAGCCAAACTATATTTTACTAAGACCGCAACTTAATGTAATATTATTCTTAGACACATACATATTCTGAAATTGTGTCAGTCAATGCAGGTGTTAAAAGATTTCAGCCTAAAGTGATGGGTTATTGGGTAGTGCAGTATAAGAGTTCTATGAGATCACATTGAGACATTAATAGATCGTCTTTACACCAATACAATTTAAAAATTGTGAGACTCACAATTATTATTCCTATGACGTAAGCACACATGTGCATAAGCATGACTCAATTTTTTCTAAAGTTTTGCACCAGAAAGGTGGAAAGATGACATGAAAATCATATGGTAACTTTGAGAATTGAGTTTAGTATGCACAACTGCGACAACTGTGTTAAAATAAATTTGCATAGAGTATTAACTGGAAGAAAAATGTTATTTAAACTAGTTGTGTATGGTTTTAGTATATTTAGAAAAATTACCGAAATTTGACTTTCCCTGTTTTCCAGGTCACTTGACACCGTGTAGTAAGACGAGGTGACCGAAAGATACACAACATTGTAAAAGATCCATTTTCACCTCGACATCCCCAGAGTTGCACTGAATTTCTCTAAAGTGTTTACATATATAACTTGTAGGACCTGCATAAAAATAAATTCCATGTTAATTAAAAGTACTCATAATTACTTTCAAACATGATTTTAATGGTTTTCATTTAGTTGATAACTTGGAAAGCCTTAGGATGCTTAACAAGGATTCCCAACTCTCACGATATAGTTGCTAAGCAATGTGCAACCACAGTATTTATAAAGTGAGGCACCAACTTGTCCAACAAAATAAGATATAGGAGTGGACTAAGGGACATTTCTTACAGAATCATAACTACATGAAATCAAAACTAAAAAAGTTGGGTGACAGACTTCTGTGCTGGGGTCCGAGGTTCAATCCCTGGTCCCGGCACAGATTTATCTGATTTTCAAACCCTTCATTCACCTCTGACAAGACGTGTATTAATCACAACTTGTGAGTGTGGGAAATGCCAGGCCTTCACCGTGGTTCGGATCCCACGTCAAACTATAGGTCCTCCATTGCATCTCACAATCACCCTATCAAGTAAATAATAATAATACTAAAAAAAGTCCTAATGTAATTCATGGACTAAAAAAAAAAGAAAATAGATCCTTGGCTTGGTTATTATATGTGAACATGTTTTTTCTATCTAAATATGTGCTGCAGTATATCTGGAAGATTACTTATTAAGCTCTTGTTTTAGGTTAAGTTATTTTGTACTTGTGTGTATTCAAACACCTTACCCTAAACAAAATAAATATATCTATTTTTACAACTACACAAACAAATAAAACCATTGTGAATTAATTTACTTTCAACACAGAAAAATTAATAACTAGCACTTAGAGGGTTTATTAAACTATAAAAACCAATGACTGTAGGTCTATTACTAGCTCATTTGTGGTATGCTTGACTGATTGGAAGCACTATTGTCTATCTCCTAAATTGGTTGACTTCCTTTCCTTAAGATTCACCCTCATTAATTTGTGTAGTTAGTTCAGTTTGGTGTTTTGTGAAACATTAACCAAAAATAACATAAGAAAACAGGTCAAAAATACTGTGTCAATCACTACTTATGCAGCTTAAAAATTTAAGGAGTTCATTATGTAAACCTAAAAAAATGTATTTGAATACATTTTAGTATAGGACAGGGGCTTAGTTAAAATATTTTATTAAACATTTATAACTTTATTAGATAAACTACAATTTAATAAGATTTGATAAGAATTGAAATCTAGAGGTTTATATCATTATTACAACTTGTTGCATGACAATAGGCAAAGACAACAAACAAATTCCATACAAATTTACTACCTTTCAGGGGTAAACAGAGTGTACATTTAAAATGTTATTACAAACCTTTGGTTTACTAATGATTAGTCAACAAGCTCCAACCTCAATTACATACAGTCTGATTTATAAAGGAAGGAACGTTTGACAACTATAAATGTTACTAAAACAGTTTTAATGTATGTAAACATAACGTAGTTGGACTGTAACTGTCACTTTACAGAGATGATCATAAATACCTTTAACCCATTCCCTGACACATATGTAGCACAGCGGTCTGCGTAGTCCCGCCAGACATTTCTCTACTTGTATACTCTGATCTGGCACATATTTTTTCATTTATTACTTTATTCGTGGTCATAGTATAGCATTGAACTGGTAGCCCCATTTATTAGCTTCAATATGAAGTATTCAGACTGACAAAGTACAGTGGTTTATCGATAGGTGGCATTACAATAACTTATTGCAATGAAACGTCGATCGCACCCACCCCAGGAGATGGGTTAAAACTTAAAATAAAACTAATAATATAGTAAATGTTAATGGAAACATGTTTGTATTTTTTAAAAGATCCTTCCTACCAAAATCTTACTGTAGAAAATATGTATAATGAATTATTATTGATCGTTCTATACATTATTAGAGAATTAAGTTTAACATTACTAAAGGGTAATAAGCAACACTAAACCTAACAAATAATGTACAAACCATAGCTAGTAAACATCAAGATACAACTTCAAGGTGTCCATTTTTATTTAAAAATATGTCAGTATTGACTGACCAGAGTTGCTATTCGAAGTATTTTACAATTTATATAATTTTTCTTCAGACTATTAAAATATATAAATACAAAATCAAGGCAATTACAATTGTGTTGGCTCTAAAATATTAACCTACGTGTTTGTAGGACCAGTATGTTTATTGTTTGTTATAATCAACATTTTTCGTGAAGTAAGCCTGTAAATGCAATGTTTTATTTATTTACACAAAGATGTTTAATAGGATCAGAATTCCTACTTTTCTCAGTTAGCACTTTGTCGATTGACTCAACTTCATAATTGTTTTCCTCATTGATTTTTGATTTATTTTACTGTTTTTTTCTTTTTTCCTCTAATTCGTGTTTATTAATGGCAGCTAAAACCTGTATTTTTGTTACAAAATCATTGGAAAGAATGTCTTGCATCTCATTTTTAAAATCGCGCCATAAAATTCTAAGGAACTCCAATATATCACTCACAAGGGGAGAATGTCTATCTTCCAATAATTTCTTCATTCTCAAAACAATTGGAACAATGTGTTCGACTTTGGCTTTCTTTAACACATTACTAAAACCCTTACGCAATGCTGATATTGTGGCAATGGCTACATTTGCTTCTGGTTCATCAATATCCTCATTTGATTGGACTTTAGTGCAGTTTAGCCTGATTTCCTCACAGGATAGGGCATAGAGTGTGTCAGAAAGTAAGTCTTGGCCAGTGCCCTCTATAGATACTTTGCCTTCATTCACACCATTTAAAATATCATCACACAGTTTGGAAGTGATCTCCAAGCGCTGTACATCATCCATGTTCTCTAGCATGTAGCAATAAAGCTTTCTACGATGTTGCTTGTTTTCTGATCCACTCAAATCGAAAAATTTGTCTGTCAAAGGATTTGAGAACTGTCCATAATCCTTGTAATCTTTGCATTTATTGAAGTAGAATAAACACTCAGGCAAATTAATGTACATGATGTTACTTTGCTTGGGAAGTAAGGTTTGTGAGAAATAATTTTTGACAATGCTTTGTACTTTCTTATCAGGGTCACAAATCATACTTAGGATATAAAAGAACAAGGGTCCTTTAGGTTTCAAATAGTCTTCCTGTAGTAGCTGAATGAATGAAGTGAGAGTTCTTTCCTTCACTAGAACATCTTTATCTTTGAGGCAAATTATCATATGTGGTAAGTATGTTTGCATTAGACCACCATATCTGATGTGCATGTCTGTCAAACTGCATATGATATTTTCTTTGATAGAAGAATTTTTGGTGGAATGCAATAGCTGTACCATTGTTGGAATCACTTTTTTGGCACAATGTTCTTCTACCAGATTAATTTTCCCTAAGCTCACAACTCCTATGGATTGTAATCTTTGAACACGTTTCTCATAAATAGATGTTTCCAAATCTTTTTTGTTGCAAAAAGTCCAATCAAACAGTATATTAAATGTTTCTTCTTTAAGTTGTCTGGGGCTAAGCATCACAGCTTCACCAAACGTTAAAACTTGCCTAATACATTTCTCAAACTCATTTGAATTCATAGTTTGAATCTCCAAGCTACTTTCTAAGTGAGTACTACTCTTCTTTACTAAATCTTCCAAAAATATACTAGTTTGATTATCATCCTCAACTTCACTACTATCGGCAATTGACGAATCACCTCTTTTTAATATCACAAAAAACAACTCCATCATTGGGCCAATGAGCTCAATGCAGATATCAAAATTATTTAACCTTTGTGTCATATCTTCAAGTAAATATTTCTTCTGAACATGTGTTAAATGTGTCCAACTGAAGCGTAACACTTCTACAGCCATTACAAGAGTGTGTACAGTTTCAGAGTTTTGAGAATACACATTTTTTTGGTAATAATCTATAACAAAGTCAAGATGAGTGATATTTGAAACTTTCGCTAGGTTACTGATAACTATCCAAGCTTGCACACTATTGCAAGTTCCGATGTGAGTTTTAACATTTGATAACAATGATTGCTGTAGGGCCTTTTTTTTGGACAAAGCAATAAACGCGCTATCGAGATATTTAACTAGTTTCATTTTAAGTATACATGTGAGTACTTTCCAAGGGAGTTTAGCCATTGGACTGAGAGTCAGTTTACAATCTGTAATGTTATTCAACATTGTAGTTTGAAGAGATTCCAACACCTTTTCCTGCACAGATACCTCTGGGTCACCAATTTGAGGCACTACATTCCTAGTCCAAATTTGAGCCAGCATATCATGTTCTGGATATTCACACAGCAGAAGTGTTAAAGATTGGATTGCATGTTTACGCACTAAAAGTGAGGGATCTTTGCAGCTTTGACAAAATATTTTCAAAAGATGTTCATTCATTAAATTTACATTCATTTTCATTATATTTTCCAAAACTTGCAAGGCTGATTTCCTTACTATAACAGTTTCATCTGAAATTAAATCTTCCACAATTGATAATATTTCCTCTCCTGTTGGTAAGGGAATTATGCTATTGCTCTTATTTATGTGTTCAATCAGATGTAAGTAATCAACACTATAATAGTTGGAAATACCTAATTCATTGGTAACAGCAACACCTTCATAGGGTAATACAAATATTTCATTTAATAACTTTCGCATTGATAGGTTGTTTGTTTTGGTACTTTCTGCAAGAGTTTCAAGGGCTTTCGCTCTCACTTTTCCCGTAATATCACGACATCGATTAATGAGTATACCAAGCATAAATCTTTCAAGTGACATACCATCATTTTGTGACTCCGCATCTCCCTCCTGCTCCACCTCATTCTCCTCAACAACTTGACTAAGTCTGGATGGCAAAGGACTACTAGATGGCTCAGCCACGTTGCTAGGAACAGGGCTCAAACTATTGGTGGGAGAATCATTAGGATTTAACCCTTCATTAAATAGCCTAAATATAACTTCAACGGCAAACAGGCGATTATGAGATTGCTCTTCATATGCAAATTCAAAAAGCCATTTAATAAGATCCTCTAATAAATCTGGTGGTGAAATCTTCAATATTTCAACAATAAATTGTGCTCCTTTCTGACGAGACTCAGCTCTATCTGGAATATTGTAGCAAACATGGTGGAAAAGCACTCTTACCCCTTTATACGATTGCTCACCCACATTTATTAATATATCATTAATAAAATGAACTGCACTACTTCTCATGGCAGAGAGTTCATGAGCAGATGCATCAAAGCCATATGCACCAGATTGCAATGCAGTCGGAAGAAGACCTTTCATGATTAATTGAACAGTTTTTTGCACATTCCCATGTTCTGGCTTGCACAGCATCTTCAAACCTTTAAAAGCATTGAATGAAAGAAGAGAGTTACTATCGTCACGGAATGAACTGGAATCATTTTCGAAAGATAATGTTTGAGTTTCTATTCTTGTCATATTTGTAAGTTGTTGAATCACTTCAGCCAAAGCATTTACATCAACTAGCATAGAAAATGTGTTGATTGTTTTTAAAAGTGTGTGTAACAGTGTATTTAATTGAATAATAAGAATCTTTCTTTCTGGTGCACTCAGATGTATGTTACTATTTGTACCTGAAATCACAGCGTTAGCCGATACCTTGCCAACAGTTTTGTGTCTAAAGCCGATATGTTTTGATAGTTCAAATGTTGCCAATGCTTTAGAAAACAAACATGAATTAAATACTTGGAATGCGCTGCTTCCTTGAATAGTTAGGAGTAAAAAATAAAGACGTGCTGCAGATAAAGATATCGATCTAGCATTTTCATCATTCCACATTGTTTGACAATATGTTAAAACATAGCCTATCACACACAATGATGGTTTCAGTTTAACATTGTAGTCATCTAACAACTCTTTCCAGCAAGGACTTACAACTGAAGGATCTTTTTCTGAACGTTCAAACCAGTATTTTATATTATTACAAGCAGAATTGATAATTTCATCCACAACATTACTGTGAATAAATTCTTCATAGTCTGATGGAATATCCTCAATATCTTCAAAATCGCTGTCCCAAAACTTACTAAACCAATCGCTTTGAACATGGTCCAGGTAGAATGCATTTAACAGCTCTGCCACTTCCATTGTGTTTTGTAAAGTAACAAAAGTTCCTAGTAATTTTGTGTTTTCATAGCGTGATTTACAACTAGAGGTTCAAACGTATGTATAATAAATACATGCATGGCACTATTATAACACTACATAATGTCACAATCTGTTATGGGTTGCTGAACTGACACAGATTTAACTTCTTTGCCTTGGGCTGCATCTCCAACAATTTCAATTACATTAGTGAAGTCTGGAAATGCCATAGTAGACAACTTGGAGTGAATCACTTGACCATTCACTTGAACTTCAAAAGAACCTAAAAAAAATTGTGAAACCCAGTGAAGTAATAATGGTGATACATGTAAAGAAATGACAGAACAGGAAGAAAGCAAAGCAGATGACCTGGAAAAGTTAGGAAATCTATACATTGTGAAAATTAAGTAATGTTCATGTTTAAATAAATGTAAACAAATAATCTAGGAACTATAGTAAAAGCGTGTTAAAGAAATGATAATATGAAAAGTAAATTTGTAACTGTTAGCAAAGGTTAATGTCGAGTACACAAAATTAACGTCTGAGACGAACATAGAATCTACAAATACACTTAGTGGGCTAATTAACACGAAAAGAAAGTTAGCGTGAGCACAAAACGACGCGGTCGGTTTGGTGACGGAAAAAGAACTGTGTAACGGAAAGTTATGTGATTGGCTAACTCGTGATGCTTGCGCTACTGCAGCGCCTCTCGTGATTGGTGCAGTGGTTGGATCGTGCATCTTAGTCAGTGTCTCCAACACTTCCCCTCGAGACAACAACTGAAGACTCATCAGGTGCCTTTATCAGTCCCAGGAGATCAACACAGTGTCCATGCTTTGATTTAGTCAAAGCCTTGGTTAATACATCAGCTGGCATCTCTTCCGATGCCACGTGTCCCAGCACCAGTTGACCCGACTCAACAATCTCTCGTACAAAATGGTGACGAATGTCAATGTGTTTGGTACGTGCATGAAAGACAGGATTGGTTGCCAGCCTCTGCGCCCCAACATTGTCATTGAGCAGTTGAAGTGGTCCAAATTCCTCCTTTCCAAGCTCTAGCAGGAAACGCTGGAGGTGCACGGCTTCCTTGGCTGCTTCACTCAGGGCCATGTATTCGGCCTCTGTGGTAGATAGCGCAACAGTCTGTTGCTTCCTTGAATCCCAAGCAATCGCACCTCTATTCATGACGAAAACATATCCTGTAAAGGAACGCCGGTCATCAAGTGATCCTCCCCAGTCAGCATCTACGTAGCCTGTCAATGAGCCTTTCCCACGCTTGTATGAGATTCCCTGGTCAGCAGTGCCCTTGAGGTACCGAAGCACCCTCTTTGCTGCGCTCCAATGAGTACCGTTGAAACAGTCGTTAAATTGACTTAACACACTAGCTGCATGAGATATGTCCGGGCGTGTGGCCACTGACAAATATAACAAGCAACCAACTAGTTCTCGGTATGGGGGTCTCTCACCATCTGAAGTTGACCATACCTCACCCTTCGCCAGCTTCGTCCCGACGTCTAGTGGGGTTGAAACAGGCTTGCAATCCGACATACCAAAGCGTTGAAGGATGTCTTTTATGTACGTCTTTTGACTTACAAATATCCCACCACAGTTTCTGGAGAAATCCATCCCCAAACAGCGCTTCAGATCACCCAGATCCTTCATCTCAAACATCTTTCCAAGTCTGTCCCCGAAACGGGTAGTTTCTTCAGGGTCACGACATATTATCAAGATGTCGTCGACGTAGATGATGATGATCATGATCTCTTCGTTCCAATGCCTTATATACACACACGGGTCTCCATTGGTGGGTTTCGCGCCCATGGTGCGCAACTCTTTATCTAGACGCTTGTTCCAGGCACGACCAGCTTGTTTTAGGCCGTACAGAGCCTTCTTTACATGGCAGACCCTGTTACCTGTTGCTAACTTGTCTAGTGTGGCTCTCGCCCTGCTGACTGTCTGATCCTTGCGTCCTTTACTTCTCACTATGTGCTCTAGGACTTCTTCAAAACGATCTGGTACCTCCATGAATACCTCCTCATCCAGTTTCCCGTTTAAATAAGCTGTTTCCACATCATACTGGCGTATGTGCATATTGTTCTGGGCTGCAAATGCAACAACCAACCGTATTGAATCTAGTCGTGCAACTGGCGCATACGTCTCGTGAAAATCCCTGCCGTACTGTTGAGCATATCCCTTCGCCACTATCCTGGCTTTGCGCTTCTCCAGAACGCCGTTTGCCCCGTACTTATTTCGTAGCACAAAGCGACTGCCGATCACCCTTGACGCTTTTGACCTGTCCACTAGATCCCATGTGTCCTTTGCAAGAATTGACTCCACTTCATTTGCCATGGCCAACATCCATTCGGTTGAATCCGTACTTGTCATTGCTCGAACAACTGGAACTTCAGTCATAAAAACAAAGTCATCCTTGACGACATGATTCGCCATTGCATAGACTCTGGGGGGTCTTCCGGGACGTCCGGTCCGCAGTACCCTCGGCCTTCCTGGACCTCTTCTTACAGCGTTCAATGGTTGTTCTGGGGGAAAACCCTGGAAACCCTCAGCGTCTTCGTACTCGTCGTAACGTTCCTCTGGTAATGGCTCTTCGGTTGGATGATGCGATTCTTGACTATTAGAGAGGTTGATCATGACATGTTGATCTTCACTCTCCGTGGCGTTAAGATCAACTGAAGAACTTGACAAATTTGGGGACTTGTCCTGCGGGAGGAAGTCCTCCCAATTCTTCGATGACTGGATCGTAGTCCTGTCCATGAAAATCACATCTCTGGATACCTCGATCTTCCTCTGCTCCGGTAGCCATACCCTGTACGCCTTTGACTCTGAGCTATAACCTACGAAGATGCCTTTCTTTGATCTTACTTCCAGCTTCCCCTTGCCTGGCGTTCTGTCCATGACGAAGACTTCGCTCCCAAAGATCCTAAAGCTGGACACGTCCGGTGGCTTCCCAAACCAAACCTCATACGGGGTTCTTCCCTTTAGTTTACTTGTTGGTGACCTATTGCGTATGAAGTTTGCGGTGTTGACGGCCTCCGCCCAAAAAGTCGGTGGCAGTCCGGACTGGATTAAAAGGCAACGTGCCATCTCCATCAGTGTCCTGTTTCTCCTCTCAGCAACTCCATTTTGCTGTGGGTTGTAAGGTGCAGTCAAACGCCTCAAGATGCCGTGTTTTTGGAGCAGTTGGTCAAACTGTTTGTTGACATATTCGCGTCCGTTATCCGACTGTAGGCACTTAATCGACTTTCCCTGTTGGGTGCTAACAAGTGCCCTGAAACTATCAAACTCATCCATCACTTGGTTCTTTTGTTCGATGAATCTCACCTCACACCATCCTGAAGAGTCGTCTATGAACGTAGCGAAGTAGAGCTTCTTTCCGTGTGAAGCGACTCGCATTGGACCACAAATGTCGGAGTGTATGAGCTCACCCAGTACCGACACTCTCTCTGAAACCCTTGGAAATGGAGCACGACACATCTTCCCCTGGAGACAAACACTACATTGAAAATCTTTGTTAATGTCCTCGATGTTGATTCCTCGAATCGATCCCATCTTGATAGCCTCACGTAGTGACTTAACATTAAGATGTCCCATGCGAGAATGCCAATCCTCAATGGAATTCCTTTTTGGAGTAATAGCGGCGTCATCCGGGCCTGAGATCTTCCTGCATTCTTGGTCGTTCAACTCTGGGAAATAATATAGCCCGTTTTCCCGTTTCGCAATAAGCAGCACATTGTCATCCTGATCGATGATCTCGGCCTTTGCCTCACTAAAGATCACTTTGTGACCTCTGTCGGTAACTTTACCGACCGAAATGAGGTTAGCGCGTAGGCCTGGTACATACAATGTGTCTTTGAATTCGATCACCTTTTGATTACCGCTCACGCTCGTCCCGAATGACACGGTACCGATTCCTTCGATGTCCGTGCAGGTTCCGTTAGCGAGATTTAATTTTCCGTGATCGAAGTTCCGACTGATCTGTGCGAACGACTCGATACTCCCACACATGTGAGACGTGCATCCACTGTCGAAACACCAGCTAACACGACCCGCATTGTTTGCAATTTTAAGTGCACCTTTATTGGATGTGTCCGTCGCGGCTAGGCACACGCTTTCGACGATTTTCGCGGATTGTTCGTTCGACTTCCTTGTCTTCTGACAGTTTTTCGCCCGGTGTCCGATTGCATTGCACTTAAAACACTTCATTTTAGAGTCCTTTTTCGCACCATAGTCTTTGTTCAATTTCTCCCATCTGGGCTTTTCTCGTCTATTACTTCCGACCGACTTTCCCGCGTACATCGCGTTTTGCGTTGAGTTCCGGCTCGTTTCCTTACGCGCGTCGAATTCCTCCGTAACTTTGATTCGAAGCATCTCCAGAGGCGGTAATGCGTCACGTGACGACATGGCGCAACGAAAGTTTTCGTAGCTCTCCGGTAGGCTGCGCAAAAACATGACTGCCAATAGCTCTTGATTAATATCAACTTCAAGTTCTGCCAACCTATCCACCATGTCGAAAAAACACCGAGTGTGTTCATGCATGTCGCCGCCATCTTGTAGTTTCAAGGACATCAAGTTATTCAACAACGCAGCCTTCCGTGCCGGCCCTTTGGACTGGTATATTCCCTCTAATTTTTCCCAGATTGCTCGTGAAGTTTCGCAGCCCTTAGTCTGTTTTATTTCTGACGGGTTCATGGCGAGCACTATGTCAGATTGTGCCTTCAGGTCGGCTTCTCTCCACCGTCGTTCGGCTTCAATCGTCGCTGGCTCGGCTGCAGCCGCTTCCGGCTTCACGATTGTCCCGCTCACATAGCCCCATGCATCATTCTTTATGAGAACTGCACGCATCTGTAGCTTCCATGTTTCATAATTCTCTTTATTTAAAACTTCGAACTTTACGCCGGTTGCGTTCATTTTCGCAGCGTACTAACGAGTTTTTCTAGACTAAATATGGCGCAGTGTCCGTTAGAGTCACGTGCTTCGCGATCTTCGATTAGTCACACGATAATTATCGCGACGAGTACTGGGCCCATAACCTGTTAGCAAAGGTTAATGTCGAGTACACAAAATTAACGTCTGAGACGAACATAGAATCTACAAATACACTTAGTGGGCTAATTAACACGAAAAGAAAGTTAGCGTGAGCACAAAACGACGCGGTCGGTTTGGTGACGGAAAAAGAACTGTTTAACGGAAAGTTATGTGATTGGCTAACTCGTGATGCTTGCGCTACTGCAGCGCCTCTCGTGATTGGTTCAGTGGTTGGATCGTGCATCTTAGTCAGTGTCTCCAACAGTAACACAACATTTAAAGAAATCACGGGTTAGTTCCATTTTCAAGGAAAATGTAGCGTTTAGATTATTATGAGCAATATTTCAGTTTCTTTAGCTTTGACTTTTCATATTACATGTTAACGCAAAATTTTAAAGTAGTTGATAGCAGCAGTTGGCAATAATTTTCTAAATGGGTTTATCTTATAAATAGAAAGAGGCCAGAAAATATGTTGATTTAATTCAAACAACTGGTATTCATCCCAATACTGTATTTACAAAAAAAGATTCAATCTAGTATAGTTAGAAATTTCTTGCAACATTTTGTTAGTCTCTAGTTTGTGATGGGAAATTATTATATAGTTATAAGCTAAAGGACAATAATTATTATCTATACAAATACACACTAAATATTTTAATTTAAAAATGCTATGTTAAAATATCTCTGAGGACAAAATATTAGTATGAGAAGAAAAGTTACTAAGAAAACAAGTTAGGGTGGCCAAACTCTTGCATAAAATTCAGCATAGTAAGTTATTTATAAATGAATATTATTTAGCATAAAGTAAGAGTTTACTTGCTAAAGAGTTTTCAGTGCATGGATATTTTGGGTTTAGATTTATAAAGTGTATGTCTGAGTGGTGTACATTCATTAAGAGTTTTTGTTTAAATCTTTAGGTCTTTTTTATATGAAGTTATTTTTTAGTATATTTAGGCCATTTTTTAGAATATTTAGGTCGTCAGCCTGCTTATTACATTTTTAAAGTTCTGGATCATAGAGTCATTATTGCACTTGTGATGTGTGCTCAGCTAAAAGTAGAAAGTAGAATACCTAGTTAAAAATTATATTTATAAAAATGTGCTACACACTGTGGTGGGGAATACTATATTAGATTGAAACATATTTAGGCAAAAAAAGCTTTTTCTCCAAGCCAAGTCAGGTGGAAAACGCCTCCAAAAAGGGTAGATGCTATTCGGAGTTGTCTTCCCCCTGCAAATATTTGAGATTCGAATGCCCCTGGAAGTTATTTAGAGTGTTCCTCAACAGGAAATTTTCTGAAAATTAAATGCCTCTACAAGATATTTGGAGTTTAATGCAATATTCAAAAATATCAGAGCAAAGTGAAATAAATCTAGGATGTGAGAGGGGATGGATCAAATTATTTTCCTTTCCCTCACAATAGCAACAAAATTCAGGTAAGAAGAGACTTCTATAAATTACAAATATATTTTCATGATAAATATTTATATTTTTTTGCTATTATTTTATAAGCATTGATGTAATCCATCAAAAGTGTCAGTTGCACTATCACACAACTTGATATAATCCATCAAACGTGTCAGTTGCACATCACACAACTTGATATAATCCATCAAAAGTGTCAGTTGCACATTACACAACTTGATATAATCCATCAAACGTGTCAGTTGCACATCACACAACTTGATATAATCCATCAAAAATGTCAGTTGCACATCACACAACTTGATATAATCCATCAAACATGTCAGTTGCACATCACACAACTTGATATAATCCATCAAACGTGTCAGTTGCACATCACACAACTTGATATATGAGTATATTTCAACCTTCCACCAACTATGAGTCATATTAGCATCCACATTAATGTTAAAAATGTCAAGTAAAGTTATTTTCTCTAAATGTAATAAGTACCAAATTGAGTTTAGGAAAATTCATATAGCCTTGATCACACTTTTCAACAAAGGCTCTTAATGTTTTTAAATTCCCAAAAGATGGCAACATTATATCATAATTCTCAAGAATATCACAATATTAAACAGTAAATATAACATGGTGACATATGAAGAAGAAATAATAAAGTGGTAGTAAGGTTATATTGTCTTATTTATTATTTGTATTCCCTTCTTATTTATATTGGGTTTAGTTTTTCTTCTATAACGACAACATGTTTCGGTGATTTTTCACAATCTTCAAGTCTTATTTGTATTAAAGATGATTGATTTTAATTCATTTTTGGAATGTTTGAGAAATTTTGACCACCAAACTATATTAAAAATTTGTTTCAACACCTTTACCATCACCACTACAATTTTCATGTTGATTATTTTCATCCTCTCTATCTGTTTATTCTCCACTCAAAAGGAAGAAGTTAATTTTCATTAAGTTTATCAATAATGTGATACTAAAGGGATCCATTTTAGATAGTTGTTTTAAATTTAAAGTGGTTTAAAGTCAAGACAGGGTTAGTGAGTTTTAAACTATCAATAACGATATTAGATTGTAAATTAGTAAAAGAATACAGTCAGGAAATGCATGCTACTACTCTGTCAGTAAGTTGTTTTCATCTTGCGTGCTTTCAAGGAATGTAAAACTCAGAATGTACAAAACAATGGTTCTATCAGTTTTTTTATGAATCTAAAATGTGATCTCTTACGTTACATGGTGGACTAAATTTAGGGTGTTGTAAAGAGGCAGAGGATTTAAATGCTGCTGATGGAAATCTTAGTGTTATGTATTTGCCTCCAAATGTAACTGCACTTTTGCAGCCGATGGACCAAGGGGTTTAAAAAAAATGAAATGGATGTACAAGAAGGAAGTTTTACGTCGGTTACTTTTGGCCAAAAATAAAAATAAGAAAATGTCACAACATTTGCAAAGGAATTAACAATTAATGACCTTGCTTACATGGTGGCAAATGCATGGAATGTGCTGACACAAGACAACCTAAACAAGGCTTGGAATAAGCTGCTGCCAGTAGAGAGAAACAAGACCCCTGAACAAAGTGAAACAGATGATGATGTATTATTATTATTATTAGCACTGCGTCTTAATACTGTAATCCTGATAATGATTTGGAAGACATTGTAGAAATGTTCCTGAGCATTCCAGGATTTTCTGATGTGACAGAGAAGATACCAAATCCTGGCTTCAAAACGATATTGATGACACTAGTTATTAAATCCTGAATTAAGATGAGATAGTAAGTTATCTCCAAGAAACCGACTAAATGTCAGACGAATGTGGAAACATCCCTAGCGAGAATGCAAGTGGCCCAAGTAACTACTGCAAGGACGTGGTACGAGGAGCAGACAGAAAGTTGTCCAACCCAACTTCTTCTTTTAAAAAGGTTGTGTGATTTAGCAGCCAAAAATAAACAATCGAAAATGGTACAACGTAAAATTAATTATTACTTTTTAAGCATACTTTTATTGGTACTGTAAATAGCCATCTTAACTCTTCACTTCAGAAAGAAACTTTGTCAAGAATTTTGTAAATGTAATACAGTAATTAATTATGGTATGATATATTATAGGTCTACTATGCATCAAGTTGAAAAATTTAGTAATAAAAATAAGTTTTGCAATATTTATTGTATTTTTATTGCCATAGTTGTTTCCTATATTGTTTTATGATTATTCTTAGCGTTATTTAAGATATAAAACTGAAATTTGGTTTTGTGTTTGATTATCAGAACAATTTGATTATCCAAGCTACCCATGGTCCCTAATAGTTTGGATAATTGACACTCTACTATATTTATAAAATCATATGCTATGAAAGAGCTAAAAATGACTGACAGTTTCACCTCCCATAAAACAGTGACAAATAAAAAATACTTATACGCTCAAGAAATCATATATATATATATATATATAGATACACACACACATATATATCAGTATTATTGTAACTTAATGATTTCAAGAATGTAAATCACAAGAATTTCAGAGTTTAGCAACTATAATACAGGAATAAATTATCAATTGAATCACACGCTATAACGAGGCTCAAATGCACTCCGAGAAGGCTTAATAGTATTGTCGGCAAGATGGTGGCGCGGACGATCATAGGACGTACTAAAAAGATACATGATTGTAACTCTGCCATATGATGCCCAACGAATGACATGTCACCGCAGTGTTGCGTCACACAGATCTGTAATCGCCTTGCTGGCCGTTTTATTGCTGTATTATGCATGAGTGGATCATACAGAAAACTTCAAGACTCCAAACCCAGAGTGTAAAGTAAAATGTTTTTAAGTGAGTATAAGTGTGTCACCTCCAGTCCGGAGCCATGTGTGTCCACATAGGTCATGCACCCTTAAGGTCGTCACTGATCACACATATATAGGTTTTGTGGCAAATTAGTTTGCTCTTAGTATTAGCAAATAATAACCTACATCAATGAGTGTCTCACTTGTAATAAACTGAATTACTGCTGAGGGGGAGGGCAGATGTTCTGACAGGGTTTTACCCTAAGGACAATAGGATCAATGAGTGTCTCACTTGTAATAAACTGAATTGCTGCTGAGGAGGAGGGCAGATGTTCTGACAGGGTTTTTTCCCTAAGGACAATAGGACAGATTATATGGAATTAAAAGAAGAATTCAAGGAGAGTGAAAAAGGGCATAATATACTGAATAATGAGGTAGAAAAGGCCATAAAGGATATAACAAGAAAAATTAAAGGTGTTGATGAAATGGCAGCAGATTTATTGAAATAGCCAGATGAATATTGAATTAAGGTACTTAATTATTTCATTAACAAGATAAATACAACAAAGGAAAGTTGACTTTATAGAAGTACACCACTCCTCGGTTATGGTGTCATCTACTATACTACCGATTTGGATATACCGAGGGTCTTTCTTTATCCATTCTTTGGAAAAGAAAGTTAATCTCTCACAAAGTTGCTTAATTTTGAAAATTAACAAATTTTGGAGGATTCTTGTTAGAAGAGTAAACATATTTTTTTTAAATATAAGGCAGTATTGACATGCTCTCTCTCTCTATCTAACACCTTTGAGTTCTCTACCCATCTAATAGATCACTGGGAAATGAGATGATCCCGTTATTTTTTGGTAGTCTGTATGTCTTGTTGGAAAATCTTTAAATAAATAATTTAGTGAGCACAAAAATCGGTTAGTAGCCCAAGTAGAGTTAGCATGTGCAGTTTTGTAAGCACCGTGAACAATGTGTAAAGAACAAGTTCTGAATTCCAATGACAGGCCAGGAGAATATTCCTTCAAGTAATTTTAAAATATGTCAGGTTTACATTCACCCCAGCCATTAAAACTTGATGCATTTTACAAAGATACAGACCCACTTTTTTTAGTGCAGATATAAAGTCCATTAATATATCTTGAGCTGTTGCATGACCTAAAAAGCAAGGTATTAAATATCATGCATGAATTCCATTTTCATTCCAGAAGTGAGAAACAATATCCATCTGGGTCGTCATCAAATGAAATGCAGTAAAATGAGCATTGCTTAACCATATTTTCAACACAGCAACAGATTTGTTAAAAGACTTGACAACTAATAGATATACATTATTTTTAATGTGTAATTTGTTTTTGGGTTTGGATATGGAGTGTGACCAATCAAAGTATATAAACCAGCCCAAAATTCACACGAAAACACACACATAGCTACTTACCAGTTCACAAGGTTTAGATGCATAATTTGACAAATTTTACAAAGTTGTAGGTTTTGTTGTTGCAAACAGCGCTATTTTGCTATTCAAAGTAGTCGAGATGAAGTGAAGTTTTAATAAAGCTGTTCTGAACAAGATAGTAAATTCTGTTCAGGTGTCCCTCCAATTTGTTTAGATTTCAACAGACCAATCCTGACTTAATTACTTCAACATACCTCTTCGTCCTTCCCTTCCAGACACATCGGCTGTTGGAATGGCGGTTTGAATTCTTTCCGCCAATTGGTTAAACTTCTCATGATAGCCACAAGTTCCACTACGAAAAGAAAACTTTATCGGTAGAACTATTTTTCACAAATGAATGCATTAATTTAAAACAGCTGAAAACTATCTGAAACTAATGTTTCCAACTTTTAATTTTATATATATATATATATATATATATATCAGAGTTCCTATGCATCCTGCCTGGAATTTATGTTTAGGATCTTGATTTAATTTTTCACAATATTTCTATCTGACTGCTTGTACGACAAGAGGGTGGTTGGGCCAAAGGGTGGCCCCTTCCCTGCTGATTTCAGCTTTTAATAAACATATAAGTTGCATTCTAATAATTTAAATTTAGTTTGTTTGACGCTGACAGGCTTATATACTAGAGTATTTAGTGAAATAACAGAGTGCCTATTAAATTGTAACTTTATGATAAAATACCTCTGAAAAACAACATTAAGGGTGTATGGACTAAAATTAATAATATAATTATATATATATATATATATATGTTTTTTTAGGTCTTCTCAAACTAAACTTGGATCAACGTATTAAATATAGATTAAATGTATATTTTAAACACAGTGTTTACTCAAAGTGTGAAATTTTGGCATCTAATGCAACACTTTAAAAAAAAAAGTTATGCAAAAATTTCATATTTAGAATGTTAGAAGTACTTGAGGTTTATTAACTGAAATAAATATTATTTTAACGAACCTTCAATTAATTGCGTAAAATTTGCCAAATAAATGCAATATTCAATTAAATATTTTGTATACTTAAATGTGTGTAATAAATGGGGGGAGTAAATCAATTAATGCCGACTTCTTTTAACTCTAATGGTTCTTCATTCACATTAACACTCAATATGAAACAAGATGAGGTGCTTCATATTTTGCCCCCGAATTTTTAAAATATATCTGATACAACCTCACAACAGCCGAAACAGAACGGCCTGGTCAGAGTATAGCAGACAACTCATCCATTTTCACTTCAAGTCACTAACTGTCTGTCTGTCCTTGAAACCATAAATTTGTCGCCAGTGGTTTTGGCATGTTTGTACAGCTTATCGCCCAACACATCACCATCTCTCTTTAGGGATTGTCACCCGGCTCCCCACCGTTTTCAAGTCAGTGTAGCAAGTGCTACATTTATGAAAGGATTTTTTCGGTGTGGCTGAGTGTTGTTGCATTTAATGTTCTTAGGGATGTGTGAAGTGTAATAATAGTGGAAAGAACATTTTTATTATTTGAAAAAATTGCCTCACAAAAGTTTAAAGATTGCACAAGAGATGTAAAGGGCAAAAAGCATTCCACGGCAATGAAACACGTTTACAAAGAAATTTGGAAAGCCCAAACCGCTACTAAGTTAGTGAAATGACTTCAAACCTATATTATATTATTAAACTTAAAATATATATATATATAAATTCTTTTGAAATCTGGAACCAAATCCGGAACCTCTAACTTAGCACGACAATATCTTACCACTGAGCTATCTAGGGCTAATCCTGTGTTAGGGTCATTTATCGCTCATTTTTTAAGGGTTAGTCGGTAATAGATGTGTAAAATTGTCGGTCATTTAATAACAATCAGAAACAAACCCAATCTTTGATCCATGGTATGTTTATGCTGCCATTTGAACAATTTTTATTAATTTTAAATGGTTTCTTAAGATATCATTTTTAAAGCAGAAATCACTAACCTTTATTTAGCTACAGACCAAATAAATGTTTTACCAAGACGCTGTAAGCCACTTGTTAAATATTTAGCAAAAAAATTTAGGAAATAATTTTAAGATTACCTTGAACAAAGAATACAGCATGAGACGTTAATATGTATGCACAATTGTACATATGTTAAATAAATAAAAATAAATCACTTTTTAGTCATATTGGCCAGTCGATGAAATTTGTAGGTTAATATACTAATATATAATGTTACTTTTTACCGTGTCACACCTTTCTAGTTGAGAAAAAACAGTAATTGTCAAAAAAAAAAATCAAACCCCCTGAATCCGAAAAGGTGTCTTTTAAAAAAAAATGTTAGTCTGTAGCTCTGACTTGAGAAGAAACTATTTTACCAATTGGGATACAACTTGGGATATGGGGTTTTCATAAGGTTTCTCAGCGTTTTTTTAAAATAATCTATTCAACCCTAAAATTAATGGGAGTGATTTTAGAGAAGAAGAGAAAAAATAGAGTTTATCAACCTCAACTCGATTAAAATTCATATATATGTATTGTTTAATATTATATCAAAATGGAAGTTCTCAATTCTTCATGAAAATAACTTTAAGGGTATTTTACACTTAAGGAAACTTCCAATTTTTATCGTATCTTCACACCTTTTTGAGATACTAAATAACTCATCATTTCAAAAATGAGGGCCCATTTAATATAAAAATCATTATTTTAAATATATTTTTATAAAACCAGTTGTTTCAAAACTATAAATGTGTGTGTGTATGTCTGTATATATGTTTTAGGTGAATTGTAAAACCTATCCTATTGCAAAAGGCGCCCTGCCCTCAATTTACAATGAGCCAAGCTAACTGGAAACTAATATTATACTTGATTATCAGTCTGATATTTTTAGGCTTATTACAATGAGCCCATACAGACTTAGTCTATTAAGGAAGTGCACCTTTGTTCTCTCAATCAGTCTTGTTATTGCAATATTCTTAAGATAGTGAAGGCTTATTAAAAATTCTACAGCGGCGGTTCCCAAACTGTGGGACGTACAATTATTCCTGATGGTATGCCGTGGGAAGCCAAACAAAACAAAGAATTTAAAGTCGTAAAAAATGGACTCATAAAATCTAATAAATATATTACGACCCAGTCCAATAGAAGAAACCACTAAGATTTCTGGCACACAAATTCATAAAGACATCCCAGAAAAGTATGTAACTGGTCGTGAATCTTTGAGTAAGGAATCAAAGTTTGGGGGCCAGGGATATGCCAGTTGTAATTGTATAGTAAAAAAAAAAGTCAAACAAAAAGTGTGCCTGTTAGAAGTCAAATTAATGGTGCCTGTTAGAAGACAAACTAATTGTGCACATCAAGATGTCACAGCAGTTTACCGTGTGGAAATAAATAAAAGTGTTATTTGACAATGGTAAATGTCGCAGTATACTTGTAAACGTGTATATTTCTTCTATAAAAGAAAGGTAACCATTAAATTTGTATCAGTATAATTATCTTTCAATGACTATTATTTATTCCTAATTAGTTACGTTTATTTACTCTCTTTTACTATACATTATTTGAACTTGAGATTTTTAATCAAACCTTGAAATCGTACGGGGAACTTAGTAAGTTGATTGAAGAACATGCTGACAGAGAAAAATATTATATTCTGTAGACCAGCGGGTCCCAAACCTTTGGAATGGCGTACCACCCCAACAATTTCTGTAATTTGGAGTAGGTACCACCGTTTGCGTGTTTATTACAAGACTGTGTGGCTGCACCGTCTGTCTGAGATTTAATCAATGTTGCCACCCCTACAATTTAGGTTACACTGGGTCGTAATATATTTATTAGATTTTATGAGTCCATTTTATTATGACTTTAATTTGTTTGTTTTGTTTGGCTTCCCACGGCATACCATCAGGAATAATTGTACGTCCCACAGTTTGGGAACCGGCGCTGTAGACTTTTTGGTAAGCCTTCACTATCTTAGGCATATTGCAATGAGCCTAAAAGTTATCAAGACAATAAGAAAATATAATGTTATTTTCCAATTAGCCTGGCTCATTGTAAATTGAGGAGACCTTTTGCATTAGACCGGATTTTCCCATTCACCTATGACATACATACTGTATAGATATGTAAAATACATTTATATAATTTATACATATAAATATATATAGATAAATACAAACATATATGTATATAACAGAAGTATTTAAATTTGGAAATTGCTGTAATGCTCTGTGGGTGTGATGTTCCTCTTTTCCCTAGCAGTCTATTATGTTCTTTGGTAGAATGTGCAACAATGTCTATTAACTCGTTTCAAATAATTATCTTACAGGTTATAAGTAAATATTTTTTAATTTACAGTACTAGTGAGAAAGTCTATGCTGTGCACCCTCCACACATTTTTACTTTCTCATTATCTTAGAGATAGAGAAAGTATTGTGATCGTCAAAAAAAATCAAACTCGAGATTTAGACGAATCTCAATGTTTCATGAAACCCCCCCGAATATAAGAATTTGTTTTTGAATTTCTGTCTGTCTGTGTACCTCCAACTAGAGCCTAAACTATTTTACCGATCGGGCTAAAACGTGGTATATAGGGTTTTCATATGGTTGCCCGGAGGGGGTTTTGGAATTGGATATTTAACCTTAAATTAAGGGTAGTTTACCTAAGGACGAAAAGAGAAAGTCGATTTTCTCAAAATTGGCTCTAACAATTTTGATTCAATTTTATTTCTATATAATTATAAATATTCTAAACAAAATGGTTACCCCCAATATTTTGGCCAAATGACTTTAAGGGCTCCGGTCAAATACATAAATTATCATTTTTCTCATATTACCAAAACTATTTGAGATATGAAATTACTTATCATTATAAATATGTAGATCTATTTATAATACAAATATTTTATTCGAAGCGTATTTTTATAAAACCAATAACTTTCAAGCTATACGCAAATATTTAAATTTTTTAACTTTTCGAACACAAAAGGTAAAGTATTGTAACCGTAAAAAAGAAATTAATTTGAAATGTTGATGGATATAGACATCTCTTAACCCCCCAAAGCCTAAAAGTGGTCTTTGCATTGCTGTCTGTCTGTGTGTCTGTTTAAACTTAGGATTAAGGGTAGTTAAATAAAGGGCGAAAAAAGAAAAATCGATTTTCTCAAATTCGGCTCTAACGATTTTGATTTAAATTCATATTTAGGTGTGGATTAAGATTAAAATTAACTGGTTATTTTAATTTTCCCATGAACATGACTTTTAGGATACTTTACAGAAGCTGAAATTTCTGTATCTCCGCAACTATATGAGATACTAAATAACTTATCATTGCAAAATTGTAGTACTATTAAAAATCAAAAACTTTTATATGAAATATATTTTTATAAAACAAACAGTTTCTGAGATATTGGCAAATTTATTAATACAATTTTGTGAGCTTTAGTTGTAAAAAATACTACTTAAGTTTTAATGCAATAATTATACCAATACTATAGAGTAATTAAACATAATTAAATATCTCAAAAAGTTTATTTTATTTTTCATTAAACCTCTTAGGAGAAATGTTTGTACAGCAATGATCTATCTCCATTTTAGACTCAAAAGTCAATACATTTTTTTATTGGTCAAAATTTATAAATGAGGAATTTAATAGGAATGTGATGACATGAAGATTTACAACACCTAATAAAATGTCAAAGATTTTAACCGGAAGTCAAAATTTTAATACGAAGTGTTGACCCTTGTGGACCCAACATTGATCTTTTTTATTGGTCCAAACATACAAATCAGGACATTAATTCTTTAAAAATAAAATTATAAAATTTAAAACCAGTACTCATAAAATGTTTTACATAAATATATTGCAATTTATGCTTGGGTTTGCTGGTGTATATTATTTCGTTTCACATATATTACAAGTTTTGAATAAATATCTTCCATTTTTAAACAATAGAGCAAGAAAGTCCGTGCAGAGTTCCATACCATTTGTTTTAAAAACAAATTAGCCCTTTAGTAAAAAAAAAAAAATCTATAAATTTGATTGTGGATATAACTTAGAAAAAAAAATATCATGCTAGAAAATTATGAAGCCTAGCTCCGTCGGTAGTGCGTCCACCTACCAAGCTAAGGGCCCTGGGCTCGATCCCTGGCATGGCCGAGAAATGTATCATTTTTGGAATGTTGGTTTACCCTTTAAGTGATGAATTTACGGCCGAGGGATGGATTTTATGTCTGTCCTAGATTTAAGATTAGAGTAATTAGTACAAAGGTATAGAACCTGAACAGGTAGTAGGACACACAGGGCTAAAAAAAGTTAAAAAATAATAATAGCACCTGCGGCATCACGTAACATAAATTGAGAGCCACTACTTTATTAGTTAGGTCCAGGTTACAGACACTAACAATATGTGTATTTGTGCACAGAATATCTACAGCAATAGTCCACCTCCACAATCATAACACACATATAGGCCTACATTTTCAATCACTCTTTTTTATGTCCTTTTTCGTCAAAAGTTTTTTTCAATGTATTTCCTCCCCTTTGTTCAAACGTAACGAATTAGTTTTATAACAACTATCAAAACATAGTTTGTAGGTCCCCAAGTTCAATTCCCGTGTCCAGATGTCATTTTATAATATAAATAATATGTAGATGAGGCTATAACCGTAACTAACAAGTACTCATATTCAACATCATGTAGAGATGATGCTTTAAATATAACATCCCCCCAATTCCCCCCACTGTATTAGTTCGGCATATCTGTATACAGCACACTTAGTTTAATTAATATTTATATTTTTATTAATTACACTTAGTGTGTTACTAATGAGAAATATCTAAAACAGAGGAAATGTACCCACATTTTTGTGGAGGAACAAAAGGAAACAATTTAGAAAGATGCACCCTTTGTTTATCCATTCGGGATTTGAACCCAGACCACCATTCATTGTTAAAATGAACTATATGAACTTAGTGTTTAAATCAGGTTAAGGTTAACTTTAAAAAATGAACAGTTGGTTTAGTTCAGTCCCTGACTTACAGTTTTTCCTTCATAACAGCCAGAGAAGACTGTCTACCTGCTAACCCTCCCCCTCCCTCCCTAACTACCCCCAAAACTTCAACCCAAGACTACAGTCACTCCACCGCTGGCAAAGATAGGTTTTTTGGTTCTCCACGGAACAGAAAGGAACGGTAGTATCAGCTTTCACCTTATCCTCAGCGACACAAACGCTATCTTACAGATTATTCTCAACATTAGCTCTGTTCAAACACCGTTAAGATACCCCATTACTACTTGACACTTGTTTCCCTTGTGCCTTTCTTGTCCTTTTATCCTGCTAGGCACCCCAAACACTTGTGTCACCTCCTTGTTTCAACCCCCGTGGTCTCGTCCTCAGCATGTGTCAGCCTGTGTTTTCTGATGTTCAGCTAAACGAGGTGACGAGCGTCGCCTCCTTGTTTCAACCCCCCGTGGTCCCGTCCTCAGCATGTGTCAGCCTGTGTTTTCTGATGTTCAGCTAAACGAGGTGACGAGCTACTTGGATTTGTCTCCAGTCTATGGTTCCAGCAAGAGCACCGGTGATTCCCTAAGAACGTTATGTGGAGGAAGACTCAAGGCAAGCAGATACAAGGGCCAGCAACACCTCCCATCTGTCCAGAACAAGACGTCCCGCTGTGACGTCAGGAATTCTTCCGAGGCATGTTATTCCGCAGGTAATCACCGCTATAGCTAAAATTAGATCAGATAGTAATGGCTAGTGTATTTTTAACAATCAAACTCATCTTTATTTTAAGATTTCTATGAATAGCCTAAGTGGGCTGAATTTGATACTATGTGAGGTGAGTATGTGTAAAAAATATATTTTTAAAATGATTTTTGTAATTTTTTATTTTCATAAAGCACATAATGGGACGCTGAGATATTTCATACTAATCCGGCCTACCATTCCATTGTAAGAGCTGTTCAAATATAAACAAAAATTGTACATTTTGGAATTTGTATGACACTCAAAAGCTATCATGAGGCATTTAGTTGTATTACGAAAATTAGAATGACTTTAATCCTAATAGCAGACAATAAAAATTGATTATTTTACTGCATCAAAATATTTGGAAAATTTTAGCAAAAAATTGCCCGAACTTGACCATAATTTCAAAGGTTATCCCCAAAATGAAAAAATCTAGTTAGCCTATCTAGTATTTAACACTCAAAAGCTAACCTGACTAATAGGGCTACAATATTCAACAGAGCCTCTAAAAATCTTCCCTTTAATCAGTGGGTGCAATTTTGAAAGATACCAACTGTATCACCTCCCGTGTTTGTATGTTAAATGTGTGGACCTGATTGTATCTGTCAGGATGTCCTTGGCCGAGGATAAGGGGGAGGGGATATGATTACTTGTGTGGGTTGGTGATTGGCGTTAGACTTGGCTTTTAGAAGTTTATTAATACTACTATATCTATTACAAATGTGATGTTAAAGATAAGTTAGGATGAAGAACTTAGAGAATATAAAGAAGCGAGAGACAGAACGAGGTGCTATGAGGTTTACCCAATGGCCTGTCTGACTCCTAGGTGTTCCATACACGGTGGTAGAACCTGGTTCCCTGGTGCTCAGGTGGCAGCCTCCCCTGGTACTTGTGAACCCGATGACCTAGCCCACGTGGCCCCGTGACAGGCAACGTGACCTCCTAGATTTCGGTATTCTGTAGTCAGCCGTGAGGGGCTCCAAAACCTCCCCTTTTAACCGGGCCACCGGCCTAGTTTCCAGATAAAGAATGCTGACACCACCTTTTGGTTCAGCTTCTCTAGTTTATTTGTCTATCGAATTATCACATCAACCTCGAAACTTTCGTTATCTCATTCGCCACTCACAATATACAATATTTACACAAACATACCTTCCAATTAAGGCCGTGTGGTTGCACAACCTTATTTTTTAGCCCAATACAATTTTGATCCAGTATTCAAGAATATGTTTTATGTTTTTTATTATTTGTTTTTTAAATTAAGTTTTGTGGTTTTAAAATGTTTGATTGAATCAAACTATGAGTCCTATGTTTCAATGGTTTGAATAGGTGACATACGAGTAAATCAGAACCCTCAGTTGACGGTTCTTCACACCATTCTTCTCAGAGAACATAACCGTGTCGCAAGGGTCCTTTGTACGTTGAACCCTCACTGGGACGATGAGAGAGTGTATCAGGAGGCCAGAAGGATCGTCATAGCAGAGTTCCAACACATCACCTACTATGAGTGGCTGTCTATATTTCTAGGTAATAGTCTTAATCGCTCTCCAAATACACCAGAACTGATTGAATCATGAACTCATACAATCGGTCACAACATCGTTTGGAAACAAATTAATGATGGGCTGTATCCTTTTTACGAAAGATGGTCAAAAAAATAGTGGGTCTAACATATTTAAAAACTTGAAACCAAATAAATCAAAATTAAATTTTTAAGGAGGTTTTCAATACATTGTTCTAAGGTGGTGTACAAAGAGACTCTTTTAACTACCATCAAAAGGTGTCTCTTTTTAAGGAAGCCTCTGGGATGTCTGTTGTCTCCATGACCCCCAAATCCCAGGTTGACTCTTTGAATAGTTCAAAGACAAACTTGGCATAATTCATTAACATTTCATTATAATATCTTAGCTGCTTTGTATTTAATTATAAACGTATATGTTGTTTTATTTATTAAATTCAAGAACTATTTTCAATAAGATATGTTGAAATTGTCAAGGACAAAATATATAGTATATATATATACAACTCCAGGCCCTAAGGATATCCAATGAAGTGTTTGTAAAAAGAGATTTACTACTACAACCATTTTTTGACAACCTTGTAGGACCAATGCCAGCCACGTGTTTTATAATAATACAACTTACAGTGTGGTCCCATTTTGTCCTCCATAAAACTTCTCACTTCATAATGGGCCTCTCTACATCAAACAAGAACATGATATTTTGACAGGCCAAGGAACCTATTGAGTGCCCTTAGGTTTCAACTGATGATAAATACTTTATAATCCTGGTCTTTATTTTCCCTGCTTCCTCCACCTGAAATCAGTTCATTTGAACCACTACGTGATGGAAGGTCCATTTTGGTACTTTAATGGTCTACATTTACGGAGTAACATGAGCTATTTAAGCTCGTGGTACGTGTGACCTATTCATTCTAATCTGGTGAAGATTTAGCTGAGTGTTTTCTCCGGGCAAAAATATGATTTAGCTCGGTGTTTTCATCTGACAGAGGTATAAATAAGTTCGGTGTTTTCATCTGACAGAGGTATGAATCAGCTCGGTGTTTTCATCTGACAGAGGTATGAATTAGCTGGCTGTTTTCATCTGACAGAGGTATGAATTAGCTCGGTGTTTTCATTCTGACAGAGGTATGAATCAGCTCGGTGTTTTCATCTGACAGAGGTATGAATTAGCTGGGTGTTTTCATCTGACAGAGGTATGAATCAGCTCGGTGTTTTCTCCTGGCAAAGGTATAAATTATCTGGGTGTTTTCTCCTGGCAAAGGTATAAATTAGCTGGGTATTTTCTCCTGGCAGAGGTATGAATTAGCTGAGTATTTTCTCCTGGCAGAGGTATAAATTAGCTGAGTATTTTCTCCTGGCAGAGGTATAAATTAGCTGAGTATTTTCTCCTGGCAGAGGTATGAATTAGCTGAGTGTTTTCTCCTGGTAGAGGGAAGACTTAGCTCGGTGTTTTCTCCTGGCAGAGGTATGAATTAGCTGGGTGTTTTCTCCTGGCAGAGGTATGAATTAGCTGAGTGTTTTCTCCTGGTAGAGGGAAGACTTAGCTCGGTGTTTTCTCTTGGCAGTGGTATGAATTAGCTGGGTGTTTTCTCCTGGCAGAGGTATAAATTAGCTCGGTGTTTTCTCCTGGCAGAAGTATGAATTAGCTGGGTGTTTTCTCCTGGCAGAGGTATGAATTAGCTCGGTGTTTTCTCCTGGCAGAGGTATGAATTAGCTGAGTATTTTCTCCTGGCAGAGGTATAAATTAGCTGATTATTTTCTCCTGGCAGAGGTATAAATTAGCTGATTATTTTCTCCTGTTAAAGGGAAGACTTAGCTGGGTGTTTTCTCCTGGCAGAGGTATGAATTAGCTGGGTGTTTTCTCCTGGCAGAGGTATGAATCAGCTCGGTGTTTTCATCTGACAGAGGTATGAATTAGCTGGGTGTTTTCTCCTGGCAGAGGTATGAATTATTTCGGTGTTTTCTCCTGGCAGAGATATGAATTAGCTGGGTGTTTTCTCCTGGCAGAGGTATGAATTAGCTGGGTGTTTTCTCCTGGCAGAGGTATAAATTAGCTGGGTGTTTTCTCCTGGCAGAGGTTATGAATTAGCTCGGTGTTTTCTCCTGGCAGAGGTATGAATTAGCTCGGTGTTTTCTCCTGGCAGAGGTATGAATTTGCTCGGTGTTTTCTCCTGGCAGAGGTATGAATTTGCTCGGTGTTTTCTCCTGGCAGAATTATAAATTAGCTGGGTGTTTTCTCTTGGCAGAGGTATAAATTAGCTGGGTGTTTTCTCCTGGCAGAGGTATAAATTAGCTGGGTGTTTTCTCCTGGCAGAGGTATGAATTAGCTCGGTGTTTTCTCCTGGCAGAGGTATGAATTAGCTCGGTGTTTTCTCCTGGCAGAGGTATGAATTAGCTCGGTGTTTTCTCCTGGCAGAGGTATGAATTAGCTCGGTGTTTTCTCCTGGCAGAGGGAGACAGTATTAACGTAGGCTGTGTTATTTGTCTTCACTGAGAGACTGTGGCTACCTTGAACTATAATAAACAGTTCAACCAAACACTCCTTACTGGCTACAAACTTCTTTACAATATAACAGAAGGGGTTGCTGACTGTCAGAGAGGTTACACACTTCGCTTTAGCAAAAATAATTTCAATTGGTCTTAGAAAAGGTCCGTTTGGCTAATAGCTCTTAAAATTGTTTGTGACTTAACTTGACGGTGGCCTTTGGAGTACTTATTGCTTGGACTTAGCGTAATTTGACCAACAAGATTTTATCGAGAATTTTTAACAAGAATATAATAATTATAAGTTGTGAATGGTGACTCAATTATTTCAAATAATTACAGTTCACGAATAATACGGGTTCAAAATCGCTATTTTATGCCTTTAGGGTACAATTTTTAAGTTAAAGCAATAAATTAATGGGTGTGGAATTTAGTATCACCATACTTTCATTGAGGTAGGTGTACACAGTGAAATAATTATAAAATTAATAGTATTAATATTATAAATATTTCAATTAAATATATATATATATATATGTAATATAAGTTATATAATCATTTCACTGTGTACACATCACATGAATGTCTGGTAATACTAAATTCCAGCCCATTCATTTATTATTGCTTTACCTTAAAAATTGTACCCGAAAGCTTAAAATAGTAATTTTGATCCCTTATATCTAGTGAACTGCAATGATGTGAAATAATTGAGTCACCATTCACATCTTATAATTATTATATTATTATCAAAATTTTGGTGTGCAAATGATCTTGAAGGGTTCCCTGAGGGCACACCAACATTAGCAATTTTAGCTCTGATGTTGAAGTCTAGAGTCTGAAGTCTGAAGTTTCTTGGAACACATACTTGTGAAAAAGTTCCAGAACCAGGTAGAGGTTTTCACAAAGAGTGATCACGCATAATAATATACCCACTTAAGAGGTAATGTATATTATTTCTTGGTTTTGTAATAATTTTAAAACATTATCAAAATATTGCCACAAATTTACTCTTATTAATAGTCGCTCTCTCATATGGTATTAACAATTTGAATGAAACATGCAATATTTTTAGTAAATACAACTAAAAATTACATACATGTATGTTGGTCTATGTTATAGTTACAATACTCAAAATATTCAAAATGTATTTATTATTTGTATTGATTGGTTTCAAATGAACATATTATCATGCGGTGACTAAGCTATTATAAAGGTTTTATAAATCATGCCAATGTCTACTGTAGGAATAGCAACAATATTTGTTTATAGTTTGGTTTGTTGATATCTTTTCAGGTCAGAAATATATAAATAAATACAAACTTCTCAACGATGGAAATAGCTACTCTTGTGACTATGATGAAACAGCAAATGCAGCCACATTAAATGGTTTCACAGCCGGCGCCTATCGATACTTTCACTCGATGGTGGCTGGACACTTGCGGTGAGTTTATTCAAAACTTAGGCTCGTCAAAGTTACCAGGGTTACAGAAAACAAGGGAACTAATCTTTATAGTTGAGCACCTAAGTTACCAGGGTTACAGAAAACAAGGAAACTAATGTTCACGTTAAAGCACCTAAGTTACCAGGGTTACAGAAAACAAGGGAACTAATCTTTATAGTTGAGCACCTAAGTTACCAGGGTTACAGAAAACAAGGAAACTAATGTTCACGTTAAAGCACCTAAGTTACCAGGGTTACAGAAAACAAGGGAACTAATGTTCACGTTAAAGCACCTGAGTTACCAGGGTTACAGAAAACAAGGAAACTAATGTTCACGTTAAAGCACCTAAGTTACCAGGGTTACAGAAAACAAGGGGACTAATGTTCACGTTAAAGCACCTGAGTTACCT
Source organism: Timema shepardi (assembly GCA_902151425.1). Lineage (NCBI taxonomy): Eukaryota > Metazoa > Arthropoda > Insecta > Phasmatodea > Timematidae > Timema > Timema shepardi. Next base: position 75,208 of record CABFVX010001625.1, on the reverse strand, counting down.
AGGGTTACAGAAAACAAGGGAACTAATCTTTATATTTGAGCACCTAAGTTACCAGGGTTACAGAAAACAAGGGAACTAATGTTCACAATAAAGCACGTAGATTAAATTATATTTTCTGATTGGTTGAGGATAATCATGGGTAAAGGAATGTCCATGCAGAAAGTAATGTGTGTAGGAACTCACCATCCTCCGAGAGTTTCGTTAGCTTCTATTTAAATTTGGTAACATTGGGGTAAGCAATTTTTAAATAAAAGACATTCACTTTTTCAATATGCAGTAAAACAGCCGTAGTCTGAAACCCCGGATAATCCAATTTATCATAACATTTAAAAGAGTTAAGTTAAATGGAATATATGTTATTGGTTAACAAGTTCAAAGTTAAACGAGAATGTTAAGAAACAGTGATAGCTGATAATAAATGTTGTAGTTGATGTGTTTCCTGTAACTAACAATAAATACAGTGCATATCACGTGTTATTCATCAGTTAAATAAATGATTACTCTCATTTAACTATAATTTAAAATTCGCGAAAATACTGTGTCCAAGGCCGTAGCCAGGGGGGCGGGTTTGGGGGTTCAAACCCCCCGCGAAATTTTATGAACAAAATATATATATGGCTTTATTTATGGTTCAAACAATATCAAAATTAAGATACAAATACAAATTAGAGGGCTGTGTTACCATCAAAAACACTTCAAAGAGCTTCTAGAGGTGTTAAATATTTAGAAATTTTCTTAACCATCGGCATTTCGAGGGTTATTTTTACCATAAAAAACACTTCACTGAGCTTCAAAAATTGTTTATTATTTAGAAATTTTCCAAGCCTTTGGCAGCCAGGGGGTTATTTTACCATTAAAAACCCACTTCAGAGAGCGTCTAGAACTGTTTATCATTTATAATTTTTTCTAGCTTCCAGCAATTGGGGGGGTGTTTCCACCAACACACTGAAATTATTGGCTGGATACGGCCTTGACTGCATCTTGTATTTTCCCGGTTAATACGAACTATCTTCAGTCCGAATTAGTCCGGATTAACCAGGATATTATTTACTGGTGGGTCGTTGCAGCGATGGGTGCAGATTATTGCACTAAAATAATTTTAAACTTTTTATTGGGAAAGGCTCTCTATAATAAGCCCTCACTCACTTTTTAGTTAAAAGTTTACTGGTCAAAGGATATAAACTTTACTTGGATATTTAGTTTTAGTTTAAAATAAACACATATATTTCCCCCTTTGAAACAACCCCTCTCCCAGATGTCTATCTATTCGTTGCACCAAACCTCTCAAGTAACGATTATTGAGTTGATATTATTTTTTAAAAAGATCCATATTTTATTTACCAATATATAGCTGTATTGTAAACAAATCATGGTTTCCATGGTGATGTAAACAAAGAACGATTATCTAGATGAACCTTTGCCTACAATGAAGGAATAGATGGGAAAATTGGGTTTTAGTTTTTGGCCATTATTTTTACCGGCATCTTGATTACCTAATATTTAAAATGAGTGTTCTTTTGTCAACATCGTAATTCCTATTACTGGAAACGGTCTTATCAAATTAAATATAAGATGTATGATAGAGAGAGTGATAAAATGTGATAGTGAAAATGAGAGTGGGATTGTGGGAAAATGAGCGTAAGAGATTGAGAATGAGCAATTGAGAGAGATCTAGTGAGTGTGAGTGAGTAATAGTGAGAGTGTGTGTATGTGTTAGAGAGAGAAATACTGGGAGAATAGAAAAAGTGTGTTTGAGAGGTGAGAGAGAGTGTGTGTGAGAGAAGTGAGAGAATATGTAAGGAATAATGCGTGATAAAGGATAAAGTGTATGAGAGAGAAAAAACGCGTTTAAATTTTGGGACGGATGTTGTGTGAAAGAGAGAGAAAATATAAGGACATGGGAGAGAGAGTTTAAGAGAGAAAGTTAGAAAGGGAGAGATAAGTTTAGAGAGAAAAAATTAGATTGAGAGAAAGTTAGAACTTGAGTTTAAGAGAGAGAGAGATTGTTTGAGAGAAATAGTTAGAAGCAGAAATTGAAAGAGCGAGTTTGAGAGAGAGTAGGTTTTAGAGAGAGAACTTGAGAGAGAGCATTCGAGAGTGAGAGCGTTTGAAAGTGAGAGCGTTTGAGAAAGAAATAGTGGTGCAGAGAGAGAACGTTTACGGGAGAGCTTAAGAGAGAGTATTATAAAGATGATGTGAGAGAAATTGTGTGAGAGAGTGTGATAGAGGGAGAGTATGTGAAAATATAGATGTAGTACTGAAATGTTAGGGTACTTTGAAATATCATTCCTCAAAATTAAGTATCAACATAGAAACATTAATAAACTTATTGTATTTGTAATAATGCGAAAATATAGATGAGGGACACACAAAATATTACTCTTTTAAATAGAATCATTTCCTTAAAATTAAGCGGTAAAATGAAAACATAGCTTAACTTATGTATTTTTATTATGTTACTATTTGTTAAAAGAACACAAAACTTATGTTTAGATAGCTAAAATGGATATTTTTAAATATTATTCAAGATCATTTGATAGTTTATGGTCTTATAACACATACCAAAACATATTTAAACATCATTTTATCATGCACGAAACAAAACGTAGACAATATTTTCACGAACTTAACAACTTAACTTTTTGATTTTCGAATTATGCTCAACAACATTGATCTAATTGCGAATGAAAGATTACATTCCAAAACAAAATAAATGTTTCCCCAGTTTAAGCAGCATCTCAAGTTAAGATTTTTAATGATCAACATCAAAAAAAAAATTAATCCAAAGAGAAAATTGTGATGTGTTCGGACCAACAAATAAAGATTGAGTTATAATTTTTTTTAGCCAAATATGTACATATTTTATCTAGAGATTTAAAGCCTTGCAGCAAATAACTGTTTCCACGGTGACTAAACAAAGAATGAAAAACTGAAAATTCTCTGTGAAAATTGGGTTTTCGTGGAAAAATAATATTTTTCCTAACATCCCGGACCGCTAATCGTTATAATTAACGGTCGTTTGTCAAAATCTGTTCGGTCCTAATTTCTATTACCGGAAACGGGCCTATCATATTATAATTATATGAGATAAGATTCTAAAACAAAGCTCAATAAAATATACGTTTTTAATTTAATCAACCAAATAAACTGTCGGGTTTTGAAGTGGGGACAAAAGGCCGAGAGGAAGACCAAGCGATAGGTGGCTGAAGGGAGTGTGGAGGAGAGAGGAGGAGACTGGGTCATTGTGGAGGAGGATAGTACTGGGTCATTGTGGAGGAGAAAGGAGAGGATTGGGTCATTGTGGAGAAGGAGAGGAGAGAACTGGGTCATTGTGGAGGAGGAGAGGACTAGGTCATTGTAGAGGAGGAGAGGACTGGGTCATTGTGGAGGAGGAGAGGAAAGGACTGGGTCATTGTGGAGGAGAGAGGAGAGGACTTGATCATTGAGGAGGAGGAGAGGACTAGGTCATTGTAGAGGAAAGAGGAGAGGACTGAGTCATTGTGGAGGAGAGAGGAGAGGACTGGGTCATTGTGGAGGAGGAGAGGAGAGGACTGGGTCATTGTGGAGGAGAGAGGAGAGGACTTGATCATTGAGGAGGAGGAGAGGACTAGGTCATTGTAGAGGAAGAGAGGACTGGGTCATTGTGGAGTAGAGAGGAGAGTACTGAATCATTGTGGAGGAGAGAGGAGAGGACTGGGTCATTGTGGCAGAGAAAGGAGAGGACTGGGTCATTGTGGAGGAGAGAGGAGAGTACTGAATCATTGTGGAGGAGAGAGGACTGGCTCATTGTGGA
>CABFVX010001625.1:13961-64513 GCA_902151425.1 Timema shepardi | reverse complement strand
GGGGGGGGGGGGGGCGCAAAGGGGGAAATTGCCCCGGGCATCACATTCCAAGGGGCCACATTTGCCCCAAAAACTATTACATCCAATTAACAGTTACTATTCTAAATTTCGCATCAAAGTTTTCAGATAATTACCAGCAATAAGTATTACTCGCTTAGTGATAAGATTCCAATCCAGATTCATGAAAACCCTAACTCTATGTACTTTAATATTTATGTTATTAGTGTAATGTGCTGCAGTACAGTATAATACACCACCATTGTACTAATACCGCTGTCGGTCTACAGACAATGGTACTAAGAGAAATCTACTTTTGATAACTCAATTTGTTTCCATTTCATAAAGTACAGTCATGTAATAGGTTGATCAATTCTCTATAAAACGTTATAAATCATTAAGTAACATTAAGTACCGAGTACGTATCAATATATTATAACGGCCTAATGCAAAAACTGAAAAAGTGTCTTACAAAGCGGGGGCCTCACATTTTCTTAAAACGACCCTGCCTCATGTACTCCCTGTACCCCACTCATTCCCGGATAACTTCATTCCTAATCTTGTTCCTCCTTGTGACAACTAACATGCCACTCACAAACTTCATTCCAATGGCCTCAGAGCCATATACCCTTAACCAAATTATATAATTAGATACATTTATTATGCACAAACACAAAAACCTATTATATACACAAATTGTGACATGATGTGGAATTGTCAGTGTCAGTTCTGAGATCCACACACTCAAAATATTGTTGGAGGTAGATATTATGTTGACTAGTGTAGAGAGTTTGCCTGGATTAGTTAAGGAATAGGCACATTTTCTTATTGTTTCTACTATTCTAATCAGTTTTTGTCTATATGAATGTCTCATCATAGTTGCTTGTCAATAATTTGAACCAGATATGTAAGAATCAACTAACAACAGGGTTTCATTTTTCATTGTCATATTCTTGTCTTTAAATTAATAGTGGGTTGATTTTGAAAAGAATACTAGTTTAGTTTTTCTTAAATTAATTGGAGGGCTTGTTGATATTAATCCAAACAAGCAAAGGAGGAATGTAAGATTGAATATTATTTAATAAATAATTTAAAGTATGGTTTTCATAATATAATCAAATCTGCAAGCAAGTGAGCGTGTATACTCAAAAGGACTATGTTAATGAAATGTCATTTTTGGATTATTTAATTGATATAGGCCAAATCCTAACTAATTATTGAATATAATTATTATTTTGCTGCAGGACATCATGTTACTATCAAGATTGTACGAGCACGTCGATGATGTGGATCTGTTGGTCGGCGGCGTGTTGGAGAGACACACAGACGACAGTCTACTAGGGCCGACACTACAGTGTATCATTGCTGAACAGTTTCACCGCAGTAGGATCGGGGATAGATATTTCTACGAGAACAGGAATCAACCATACCCTTTTACACCAGGTACATAGGATTGTGAACTGCTCGTGGTTAGTCTACTTGGGCCAGGGGCGGCCCTAGATAGTTTTTCAGGTGGTGCGAGATCTCGTTGTGGCGCCCAACCCCCATATGCATTTCTTACATGTTTATATATATATTAATAACTCAGACTTCCGAAAGAGTAGTAGTAGTAGTAGTAGAAGTAGTATCGATGAGAAATAATAACGGTAAACAGGAACAATATTAATTTGAAAAGGTTTATATAAACTACTATGGCGCAGACAACGCTCACATCACTCATACATTAAATTTACACCATAAATTAATTCAAAAGTGAAAAATAAATTTAAAAAGTAACTCAAAAGCCTACATTAACACCTTCCTTGCTTTTGCGCTTGCAATTTTTTTTTTAAATTAAATCAGAATCGTTTAAGTCCTGGGCAATACCATTTTCTATAGACAAAATTGCAAGATCTGACAGTCTATCCTGACACATGGTTGGACTTAAAAAGTTTTAATAACTTTTAATTTACTTAAACTTCGTTCTCCTTTAGCGACAGTGACAGATTTGGTTAGCAAAACTCTAAGTGCTGTCCACACGTTCGGGAATATATCCTGCCAACCATTTTGTTTAATAAGTTAAAGAACTTTTATTGGTTCTGCTGATTCAAGCTCTTTCAACAATGGATTCAAGCTTAAAAGTTCCTCAACCAATTCACTACCAGCTATGTCACTTTTTCCTCATCGGTTAAACTTATTTCTAAATCTGCACAGTCTTTTTCCAATTTGGACTTTTCAGGAATCGTTTTGATGTTCTATCAAAAGGACCATGTAACATTAAACTTGGATCAGTTGTGTAGATCGAGTGACCAACGCATTCTCGATTGCATCGATCATAGGGTAAAAGACGTTCTTTTTAAACAATTCTTCAGGATCTATTTATGCCTCGTCTACGGCCTCATACTCGAATAATCTCTTCTTTATTCGGGATCGGACTGGCTTAAAATTAGGATCCATCTCAGCCTGAGAAGCAATTTCCTTAGCTGTTATCAGAGCAGACGAATACCCCCGGTACTATTTGACAAATTCAGAGAAGTTTTTCAGCAATTGTGAAGAGTTTGGTAGATTCATAGTTTCAGACTGCATATCCTTACTTACAATGCTGTTTGAAACAAAATATCATACCACGCTACCATTGTAACTATGAACTCAAATTGTTCCATATTCTGAAGCTGGGCTGTTAGGTATAACATTTATTTTGGTGGGTAGGATTAAGTGATATTTAGGTGCTTGGGTTTTATTTTTTGTGCAGACGATCTATCGTTGCATTTTCGGCGTTTCCCCCCTATGACGGCATCCAGTGCGGTGGCCCCTTTCGCACCGCCCTAGGGCCGCCCCTGATTAGGACCAACATAACTTTCTCTCTATCGCACGTTATTCAGTTGTAGGTCATAATCTTGTCCTCTCTCTTGCACTTTGTTCAACTGTAGGTCATATTATTCTCTTCTCTCGCACTTTGTTCAACTGTAGGTCATACTATTCTCTTCTCTCACACTTTGTTCAACTGTAGGTCATACTATTCTCTTCTCTCACACTTTGTTCAACTGTAGGTCATAATCTTATCCTCTCTCGCACTTTGTTTGAGTGTGGGTCTTTTTCTATTCCTACCTTCTTATCTTTGTTGTCCTAGTCTTTCAACTTTAGGGAAAATCGTATAGGATTCAGCAAGCAAAGTTTATGAGATTTTAAAATCCAGTCTAAATCATCAATACTTCAAATTGTTCTGTCTAGCTAAGACCAAAGTTTTAAAGTTTATTGCTCTATTCTTGGCAAGTTTTTTACATTATTCTTAATATGGTTAAGTTGATTTTTATTACTTGAGTAGACTCACATTATTATATGGGTGAACGGGATCCCAAATGATCTGGGGAAATATCAGGAATGTATCCATACCGAAAGTTGGACGGGAAATAAAGCGCGGTGCAGGTAATACAGGCTCAATCTCTAGTGCAGTCATCTTCTTTGTTCTGTGGCAAACTCAGGGGAAGAGGGTGGTGAGGGATGGAGATTAGGGCGGGAGTAGCTTTCGTAAGTCAACTAGTCATGATAACCAGCCTGTCTGTTGTTATCCAACTAAGAGGAGGGATTACAGGGGTGTTAAATTACATAAAGAACCTCTAACGAGTTTAAAACATAGAGAATATTTAAAGGATAACAAACCTAAAGACCATTTAAGGGGTTTAAGACTTAAATAAGACGTGTCTATCGGTACATTCGACAAGCTACAGTGCGTACCTTTAGGCCTTGAGTTTGATTCTGCTTTCTCGAGACTATAAAGTCATTGACTAGGCCTCATGACAGTGCCAGTACCTGTTTTCATCCGAACCAGTAGATGCACTCCATCATGTCCAGCATAAAACTCTTCAACTACAGCTAAGGGCCAGTCCAGCCGTTTGAGGTTGTCACTCCCGATGAGAACCACTTCACCAAACTTTAAAGGATATTCCTTCTTGATCTTTCAGATTTCAGCTAGCTGACCCAGATATTCACTGCGGAACCTCTTCCTCAAACTTCACGCAGTTTTTTCAAGTAACTTGACCTCTTCTTCAGATCAGTTGTCCCCAATTGGTCACAAACAGGCACTCCTACTTCTTTGAGGTCCTGAAGGAATAAGGCCGGTGGTGTCAAAGGAGTCAGGCTGTTAGGATCATTTGATACATAGGTCAAAGGCCGTGAATTCATTATAGCCTCACAGTCACATAGCACAGTTGTTAGTTCTTCAAAAGTCAGCCGGACTCTTCCAAGTATTCTCAAAAGTAAGGATTTCACTATAACTATAAGGCGCTCCCACCAACCGCCCTTCCATGGAGCAGCAGAAGGATTTAATTTCCAAACAATTCGTTGTGCTGAGCTGAAAGCATTAGTTTTCTCCCAGTCCAATTGTGAAAAAGCATTAGCTGTACATACAAAGTTAGTCCCGTTATCACTGTATATGACAGACGGTCTTCCACGTCAAGCCACGATTCTCCTTAGAGCCAGTCTAAAGGTATCTGGCGATAGTGCAGATACTGATTCCATGTGGACAGCACGATACACTGCACACGTAAAAAGGCATGTCCAGGCTTTTCTTCCATCTCGTAGGTAAAGTGGACCCACCAGATCCACTCCTGTGACTTCAAACACCACGGTGTCACGCACTCTGTCTTCAGGTAATGGTGGCACAGACAGATAAAAATGTGTGCCTGCAAATCGTTTGCACACAGTGCATTTCATAACAACAGAACAAACGGTTCTCCTACCCTCTACAATCCAGAACCTTTCTCTAAGCAAGCTCAAAATACCATGAATCAATCTGTTGACCACTGGATGATCAGAAGGCAATAAGGCTGGATATCTGAAATCTGACATATCCGCCCGTTCCAATATTCGTGTTTTCAGACGTAAAACATCTTCGGCGTTCACAAATAAATTCAGTGACTTGACAGGTTCATAATTAGAGTCTTGAAAGGATTCTTTCTGAATAAATCTAATGACAAGGACTTCGGCCTCATCCACTTCAATGGCACTAAGATCTCCCCTTGTATTCGATTGCTTTCTGCAATTACAAATGAATCTGAGCACCCATCTCACAAAACGGAGAATTTTGTGGTACTGAGAGAAGAATCGGTAATACCACTCACTATCGGTGTTTATGTTTGGTAGTCGTAACGGCACCTTTTCTTTTTCCTGGTAGACAACTCCTTCATCAGCAGAAACAACTTCCATAGGCCATTGATATAGAGGCAGCTTTAGTCATTCAGGCCCCTCCCACCATCTCACCTGCATCAATTTCCTAGCAGAGCATCCTCGAATGGCTAGATCTGCTGGGTTAAATGGACCTGGAACGTGGCGCCAGTCTTCTTTTGCCATCAATTGTTTGATTTCTTTAGCCCTATCACGTAAAAAGGTAGCCCACTGCTCCTTTCTTTGTATCCACGCTAAAAACGTTCTTGAATTACTCCAGAAACAGAAGTGCGACACAATCAAATCTAAATGTTTCACTAAGGAGAAAAACAGTCTAGCCCCAATAGTAGCGGCTAAGAGTTCCAAACGTGGTATAGTGGTCTTATTGATAGGCGCTACCCTGGCCTTAACCTGAACAAGTCGAACTTTAATGCAAAGTTCAGTCTCCTATCTCAGATACACAACAGCACCATATGCATCTTGGCTGGCATCGCAGAACATGTGAAGACTATGCTTTGCGTTCTTCAGGGTGATATATATGGGAATTTCAATTTTGTTCAAGCAGTGAAGTCCCTTAGTCCATTTTACAAACCTCTCCTTTTCTTTTGTAGGAACTTCTTCATCCTAGCTCAACATAGAGGCCCATATTTGTTAAATCAACAGTTTCGGGATCAATGTTACAGGAGCTGTGAAACCAATTGGGTCATACAATTTATGAGCAACAGTCAAAAATGTTCTCTTAGTCACACTCTGAAGATCAATTAGAGGAATAAAGGGTGAATTTATGGTCAACATATCAGTTCCAAGTCTCTAATGTAGACCTATAACATGTGACACTTCACTATTGTTAACTTCATAGCTAGAATACTCCCATACTCTCAGCTCAAATTTTGCTTCAAGCAACAAGCAGTTGATTCTGTCATAAATTGATGTATCTCGCTCACCTCATCTATACCAGAGACACAATTATCAACATAAAACCCTTCTGCCATTTTTTAATAGTTTTCTGGGAATACATGCTAGTCCCAAAACAGTTATTTTCCCAATTTATCAAGACCGAGTCTAGATGGTGTTCAATGACCGCTCCTAACAGAAAAGCACTGTGTGAAACGCTGAAAACCACACGTGCATGTCTTAGGACTAAGCTTTCCCCATTTGGTGTTTCCCACAAGAACCGTACGAAATCTTTATCTCGTTCACAAAGTCCGATCTGCAAGAAAGCTTTCTTTATATCAGCAATGACACCAATAGCTCCCACTCTGAAGCGAAGCAGGAGAGACGGAATACGCTCAAACAAGTTCGGCCCTTCCTCTAACCAATCATTCAGCGAAGGACAGGAATTGATCTTTGCTGAGGCATCAAGCACGGGATGAATCTTCGTGCCACCCTGTTCCTTGATCACTGGTCGATGGGGAAGATAATGTCCCTCATTACACTTGGCATTAACCACTTCTTCTATGGTTCCCTCTCTTTTCCACTCTTCAAACACTTCTGTTTAGGCTCTTTCTACTTCAAGAGATTTCAGTTTCCGGAACGTTGTTTCCAGACGTTTCTGAGCTATTGTGAAATTTGAAGGGAGAGGTGGGTGTCCATCCATCCATGGAAGTTCAACCATGTAACGACCATCCACATCCCGTTTTACAGTTTGTTTAAAATGTTCTAATGTTGCTAATTCTCTTTCAGCCTTTGTTATTCGCTTCTCTGGGTCCTCTATTCCCAGAACATTAAGATCCCAGAGTGTGGAAATAGACATATATTCAGCAAACAAAGAAGTTATGGTCATGGTATGAGAAAGTGACTTACATGAAACCCTGCCCAGTAGCGTCCATCTTAAATATGTGTTCACAGCTACCAAACCACATTTAAGAACGACTCTTTCACCTGTTAGTAATTTTTCCCCAAAATCAGCCCCTATCAAAACTTCTACCAGTTTGACCTCATCATTTATTTCTATACCCATCAGTTGTAGTTTTGAAATAAATATTTTCTTGCGTAAGGCACAGAAAAACATATTTTGTCATAATCAAGAACTTCAAGTTTTGATGTTTACCAACTGGATTTGAAAACGATTGTGTGAAACTTCACCTGACTGGTTTCCTCCAAACAAAACATGGTGAATACATTCGTCCCCTATTGATGTGTATCCCATTTGTTCTATCACTTCCTTCAGAATGTATTATCTCTGGGATCCCGTGTCTATCAGAGCTCGAACTGTTCGATTACCCCTTTTCCCATTCAACCATAGAGTAAGAGTTTGAAAAAGTACTTCAGAGCAGGAATTATCTGCTAGTGTATTCTCCACAGGAACCCTTGTACTTTCAGGTAAGTCTTTCTTCAAATTGTCCTTATCCCCAGACTTAAGAACACTAATTCCTAGTTTGGGACAAAGTAGAATACTGTGTTTACCATCACAGATCAAACACTTTAGTGTACATCTCTTTACAGTGTGTCCACCTTTCATACAAACAAAACAACAGCGACTCTGCCCAATAATTTTAAGCTTTTCATCTCTGGTAAATTTTCTGGCTTTAAAACAATCTACATAAAAATGTGATGCGTTACAAAATATACACTTTGAAGGGTTTGAACTAGGCCTATTTCTTGTATCTACTAATGCGGCTGCTGTAGATACCTTTGTTTCTCCATAGCCGGGGATATTCCTCCTCTTACCTTTTAACACTTTCTCTCCACCACTGATATTAAAACGTTTTACCCCAAGACAGATGCGCTCTTCTTGTTCGACTTCCCTCCGGAGAAAGTCCATTAGGCTCTGCAACCACCCTCACCTTGACCTGAAGCACCACTACGTTGCCAAGCGCGGAGTAAATCTTCCGTCAAACAAGATTCAACCATCGGGTATAACATTGCCGCATACTTATCAGAGGTGACTCCCAAAGTCTCGAGTGCTCTCAGCTGGGTTTACAAACGGTCATACATAGTGGATAACAGCATCCTATCCGACAAACTCTAAAGAGTCAGCTCCAATAGTTCCCGCACATACTCTTCGACCAATAAATCATCACGCCCGAAACGAGATCTCAAACTTTGTATAGCCTTAGGATAATTTTTTCGAGTCTGAGGAAAATTTTCGACCACTTCTCGAACCCTTGAACCAGTTAAAGTGGCCTGAATCAAATACTGTAATTTGTCGGCTACATCTAAATTCTCAAATTCATCAATTTTAGCGAATTGTCTCCAAAAACTCTACCATTCTGTTATTTTACTCCCATATTTCTTAAACTCGATCTTGGGGAATTCGCACTTACTTTATGAACAATGTCTACCTCTATAATCGGTTTGAATACTGGCTGTGGCCTCTACATCGGTATCACGTATCATATTACATCTGCCAATATAAATACCCATAGTTGCCCAATAGCTTTGTATTCATCCGCACTAGCTATTTCGGCACTCAATTCATTTTCAGATGCATCACTTTCAAGCAGGCTATTCAACATTTGCTGATCTAGGTTTGCAAGTTCAGTTAATTTTCCTTGCAACAGCTGGTGATTTGTTTCAATGGCCACTATGTCCTTCTGATCATCAACTGAAAACAGATCTGTTGTAGTCTTCACAATCTTCGTGAAATAAGATCTAATATCGGCCCTTTTGTTCTTAAACAACAGCAACTCTTTATCCCCATCTCTGTCCTGTCACGGTCGCCATAATGTCACTTACCGTCTACCCGACAACGTTATATTTAAGTAAAAATAAAGAAGCGTTGTATATAAACACTATTTAATTTGTCCCTTTTATCAGAGCCACAAAAATGCCGACAATTAACAAAACAAAGACGATAAAGAACATACAATTTAAAAAAAACATAGACAAACATTATTAGAGGTATAGACATACAAGCTCTGTTTTGAAACAATAACTAACAAACTCATCTATTGAAACAATATGACAAATTCATTTCCTGTCCCATTCTTTTCCCTCTATAACAAGGTCATTTCCAAACATCTATAACCACTATTTAATTTCTTATAGAAAATTAAACCATAATAATTATAGTAGTTGGCCTAATTTGTTTGTAAAGAAAAACTTAAATACTTGTGCTAGATGAATTAGGCCATAGATCCATGTCATTTTATAAATTATTCATTGAGCTGAATTATCACAACTTCAATTAATTTGTTCAAGCTAGAAAATTTTCTTACCATTCAGCAAAATTCCTAAAAGTCATATGTCGAGTCATTCATTTCCCAAAGGTCCTGTGTCTAGTTCAATCAATTCCAAAAGGTCCTAAGCCCAAGTAAGAAATTCCAAAAAAACTCAATTAAGACTGCTTTTTCATTTTTTAAATAAAAACAAATTTTCATAACTTTTTATTTTGTAACATTAAAATATTTATTTTGAATTTTTTTTATAGAAACTATTCTAATAAGCGATTTTCTTTATTTGACACAAATTTGGTAATCTGCAAAAGGTCTGTTTTGAAAATGGATTTCTCATACATAAAATAATGTTGTTTTATTTGTTTATAGACCAACTTGATGAAATAAAAAAGTCCTCATTGTCTCGACTACTATGTGACAACGGCAACAATATAAGATCCATGCAAAGCCAAGGATTCCGTCAACTATCAAAATGGTATGTAAGCTTACTAATTGTAAATGTTGTTAGACATTTCCTAAATATAATTAAGTCAATTACAAACTTAATTGTACTTTACAGTCAATATAATTATTTTAACTAAAACAGTCAAAACGGCAATCATTCTAGACAAATAGAAGTAGAATTAGTTAAAATAAATAACTGAGCATTTCAACAATTTAACCCCCTTCCTTGCAACACATATCAGATTGAATAAACTCTTGTACTTCTTCTCATCAGCGATTACAGACCTAGAGACAATTCCCCAACCTCACAAGCCTCCTCCATCTTGTTCTATCTTGGGCTTGAGCTTCTTATTAAGATCGGAGTTTATACAAAGGGGAACATTAACTTGGATTATGACTATAGCTCTCTATAAATACATCTTTAAATAAAATAAAATATAGAAACTGAATTTTTAAAGGGTTTCAAAAATATATATATCTGAGCATGATCAAATGTATTTTATTATCAGGTAGACGACATAATAAAAGATACAGTTACTATAAGTTTAATAATTGTTATTTTCCATTCATTCCTTTTAAAAGGTTACATTTAATTACTGTAGCTTAGTGTTTGTTCTCATTAACTTCTGTTAATTAAAAACACTGGTCATCACACTCAAGTACCATATTATTGTTGTTCCTGCTGAGACATCATATTCGATAGTGTCAATAACTGTTACAAATTTGGCTACTTTCTATTCATTCTGGTTGTTATCTAGCAGTATTTAATAAAAACTTTAGCAGCTATTTCTAATAAGGTGTGCCAAAAACTGTATATCTTTAATCTTAATAGGAGGATTCTTGGAATTAAGTCGGTTTACTGTTTAATTAGATGACCTAGCAGTCTAGGGGTAAGGTGTCAGACTTCTGTGCTGGCGGCCGGGGCTCAATCCTCGGCCCCGGCAAAGATTTATCTGATTACCAAACCCTTCCTTCACCTCTGACAAGACATCTTGTGAATGTGAGGAATGCTGGAATGCCAGGCCTCCACTGTGGTTCGGATTCCACGTTAAACTGTAGGTCCTCCATTTCATTTCACAATCACCCTACCATTACACACTAGCTTAAGTGCGTATAACCCGAACGGTTAGTAAGACGCGGTGCTAATATTAATAATCTCTGGAAAAATAAATCCCACTTATAACATATGTAACCGACACCTTCCGTGATCAAAAAAATGTCTGTTATTAAGAAATGTCCATTATTTGGGAAGAGAAAAAAAAATCATATTGCTCTAACACTGTTTAATCTATATTTTAACTGAATTACCGATATAAAATAGCAGCCAAGGCCATTCACTGTGTGCATCGTGCTGAAGAACGCCAGAAGAGCAAGAAAAACGTGGAACATAGTGAGCTTGTACCTGATTGAAAACCGCTGAGTTATGGGACACTAAGGCAGGGCCTTTCTGTAATGTAGTCATTACTAAGTAGACTATTTTACAAGATTTTACTAGAAGGGGAAGGCGAAACTGCTTACACTTCACACAAGCCAATCACATTTCTGACGCTCCAACAGTCAAATACAAGGGCTGGAGTTTCCAATTTGTGTTTGCTGTTTAGAGATTGCTATGCATAAACATGTGTCTCTAGCAGTGAATGTATCTTTTATTGAGAAAGTACATCATTGGGAAACTGTTCTACCATAAGAGTCATGTTATTTTTCTGGGGAAATTAAGGGGTGTTCGTTTAGGAAGATTTCACTGTATCTGAATTGTTTCGTTGGCATTTATATACATTCTCAGGAATATAAACTACATCCTGTATCTTGAAATAAAATGCAGTAGTCCCTATTTATCTGCCTGTCTTCAAATCACTGAACATGATAAAGAGATTACATTAAGGACAAACACAGGAAAAGGTAATAAGATGCAAATATATATTTCAAGGAAATTACAGGAAAGGTGGCTAGAAAACATATAAAAGAATGAGAACACAATATGACTGTTACAATGAGAAGAAGAAGAGTTCACACTTTACACTGCTGCCAATGGACAATGAGGTAATGGCTGCCTCTTAAAGAAAATCTATCGTCACCGTCCAATCCCCCGACCTAGTTTTCATTACATTTGAAATTTCCTTTTCCTCTTTTGGGAAGTTGTGTTGCACTTTTCCCACTCCCTCCTGATGAGTTCCGATAGAATGAAACCTAGGTCGGGGGATTGGACGGTAATGATCGAATTTCTTTAAGAGGCAGCCATTACCTCTGTCCAGTAGCAGCATTGTAAAGTGGGAATTGTATTTCTCTTTTCATTCTAAAAGTCATATTGTGTTCATATCTTTTATATTTTTATATTCACTTTTCTGTACCTTCTTCCAAATATATTATTGAACATGATAAAAAAAATTGTGTTAGTCATTACTCATAGATTTTGTGCGCTAGTCATTAAAACAGCTACTTGAACCCGCAAATCCATTTTGTTTTTCAGGAATGGTTTGGTGAAATGTTCCAGCAATGCAATACCAACAGTGAATTTACGAGCGTGGAAAGAAAATATTGATAGTTGCTAAAACAATACATTATTTACAATTTGTATATAGTTTTAATATGTATATTTATTTATATTATTAATAAATTAAGATTCTATTATTTTACTAACATTGATTTAATCTCCTTTGAGCATCCCGTCTACTTACCATCTATCATAGCACTAAGACACAGATTAAAATTATGTTTAACTCTACAGTTAACAGGGGACAGGAAAGTTTATACATTTATTTTATGAAATTTAGATTGTAGTTTAGTTAGTTAATTTATAAATTGGGTATTATTTTACAGAAATATTTCTTACTTTTTAATTAAAATTAAAATTATTTCAATTGTTTAAACAGGCACAAAATATTATTAATTTGATTAAGCTCTTGCCAGATCTTATCTTTTTTGTGAATAACACCACCTTTGTTTTTTATCTACTGAGGATGTTAAATATTTGGCATTTAGTATTTCAGAAAGTGGATCCCTAATGCATAGCTTAGCCAGGAGTTGGGGCTTGATTTTGAATCCTGGTTGAATTTACTCTGGATTTTTTTCACATCAAAGAGTTTTTTCACAATATTCAGGCCAATAATGTCTTTTTTATTATTATTAATTGCCCTGTTAATGCTCACCACCAAAGTCATTCAACCTTTGTTGCAGATGCATGAATACATTATTTTAGTGTGTATTTATGCTGACATTCTGAGTTTGGTGTCGTTCAGTGTTGTTAGGTACAGCTGTGATGATTAACAACAAAATAATCATTATAGATTCAAATAAGTTTTTAAATTAAAATTATAACATCCATAGAATATTATATTTTAAAATAATGCACTTGCATATGAAGCGCATCACCAAGTGTTAATTGTACTGAAAACCAGTAGATTTCCACTTTCATAAAATAAAATTGAATAACTAGTCAATTTATTGACATAATTCGAGTGGTAAAAGCTTAGGGTACTTTATTTGTATTTAAAAAAATTATTACTTTTAGTTTTTATTACAATATTTAACAGTGGTCACGAGGGGCCAACAAAAATCTGATTAATGAGTTGTGGAAATATATTTGGAAGGTCAGGTGAGTCAAGTGGCCGATTGGTTGACATAAGAAGACCAAGTGGTGGACAACTGGTCAACACAAGAAGACCAAGTGGTAGGCAACTGGTCGGCACAAGAAGACCAAGTGGTAGGCAACTGGTCAACACAAGAAGACCAAGTGGTAGGCAACTGTTCAACATAAGAAGACCAAGTGGTAGGCAACTGGTTCAACACAAGAAGACCAAGTGGTAGGCAACTGGTCAACACAAGAAGACCAAGTGGTAGGCAACTGGTAGACACAAGAAGACCAAGTGATAGACACAAGAAGACCAAGTGGTAGACACAAGAATACCAAGTGGTAGACACAAGAATACCAAGTGGTAGACTAATGTAGCAAAAACAATAATTTGGAAGACTGACTGCCTGTCCATCCATCTGTCTGTATCTCTGAAGGTTTAGGGAATTAGATACCTAGCCCTAAAATTAAGGGTAGTTTACTGAAGGTCAAAAAGAAATAAAATCAATTTTCTCATAATCCTCTTTAAAGATTTTGATTAAATTTTGTATCTAGACACTATTTAAGATTTTAAACCAAATAACAATTTTCATTTATCCATGGAAATGAGATTAGCAGAAATTTATAATTATGATCAGCTCCATTACTATTTCAGCTACTTATTAATTTATGATTGTAAAGACGTAGTTCTATAACTTTTATGTTATTTGGTGGAGTGTTTTTTTTAACATTTTCTTTCACAAATTTTAAAAGTTTTTAGTAAATGTATCTATTTTAAGATTAGAGAGAAAGAGAGTCAGTGCGGTTTAACATACCATTTATGTTTACTTTCGGTTTTAGATTACTTGCCTTTATTTCTTTGAAATGCATATACAACAGCATTAACTTTAAGAATATAGTCCAACAGGCAGGTCAACAGGCAGGTCAACATGTTTCCTTCTTAATTAAAACATTCCGTTGTAGTATGACGATAGCTGCCTGTAAAGAATGTTGGCTAATTATTTTAACCAATATTGACTATTTAGATTCACTTGAAACCCAATCATCTGAATTGTGGCTATCCGGAATGCAGGTACATCCGTAATACCCTTTAGACAGTGTGGCAAAATGAGCTACTCACTCACCAACGGCTTTGAGTCGTATCATCAAATCTCAAACAAATAAAAATTACAAAATGTAGGCCTTTTTGTGTTGTTTTTTCTTGTAAAAAAAAGCACATGTTGTAAACTGTAAATAAATGTGTTATTTCCCTGAGATATTGTGTATTTCAAATTTTTTACAATAAAAACGAAATATTATCAGAATTACGAATTGTCCAGATTCTACTCGGTTCCATCAATTTGAATTAACTAGTCTCGAGTGTAATTAGAATTATTTTTTTGTTTTGTTTATATTTTCTTACTAATTGTTCAGGTTATCTGCAAATTTATACTATAGTGTAGGAAAGAGGAAGGTAGAATTCAGAGGAAATATACTTGAATTTGCATGCAGAGAAAGTGGGGAAACAATTTAGGAAAACCCATTCTTATTACACCCGACCAGGATTTAAACCCTGATCTCATTACTAGCAGTCCAGTCTATTGATACAGTGCACCTTAAATCAGGGTTGTCTATCAATAATATTAAGCAATGAGAAGCGTAATTTGAGTCTATTATCTTGTCCATTTATAACGGTTGTATTATTTCTCAATCTGTAGGGCAGGAGGAGGTTTTATCTAAGGTACAGAATGTTCAGACTAGAGGTGGAACGCTCGAATCCAATGGTATTCGAGAAACTCACAAAAAAGTATCTCAAATCCAAACATAAAAGCCTTAGATTGAACACAAAATGCAATTTTTCAGTAATGACATAGATTCATGTAATTATAAAAAAAAATATTACAATTTAGCTTCATTTATGTAAAAATATAAGAGAACAAAATCACCATTTTTAAAATATAAATTCGTTATTCAAATTGTGTCAATTTGTATGCTTTTTTAAAATACACTTTACAATTTTTAGACAAACTAAAAATGTACTTTTGAAGATTCTAGAAATATATGATTCAACCCATTTCTAGATTAGACTAAAGCTAGCTCAAGTCTCCCAAATGTTTAGATCGTGACCCCAAGATTCAAAACATTTTTATGTTGATTTTCTTACAAATTGACATTTGGAGCACCTTCTATAGAATATTAAAATGGTGTTCCTTTGTGATATTTTACCAGATTATTACCAATTATTAGCTTTATTTTTATAGGTATTGATAATATCTATCAAACATGACAACTGCAGAATACATTATATGACTTATGAATTCATGAAAGTATATATAGGCTAGTCACTTTTTCTATCGGTCAGAAACGTCCATTAATCAGAGAACACAGGTGTAGTTTTAACTGCCCGTTATTTTTATCAAGTGTTTATTGAATTAATTAAAACAACTTTTATATAATCAACTAGCAGTTTGACCCGTTCTTGCACGGGTAAGTGGTTTGGCTACATCAAAGCTATATGAAATTAGGATGTTCACCATTTTTAATGTTCCTCCTTGTGGAATCTTGAACTAATTATGTTACGATACAATCCCATCCCTTCTTTCATGTTTCTTGGACCCCAAGTGTTAAATTACATACTTTACCATTTTTATGTTATCTCGAGGGATCTTTTTACCAATTTGCCAAATTTAAATGTTCTTTTACAATGAAAGGTAGATTTTCTAATATTTTGGAGGGATTAAACGCTATTCGACTCAGCTCCTCCCAAACCTTTTCGGTTCTTACATTTTCAATTTTCAACCCCACTGATAAGTTTTAGTTTTGGGAATGTCGAAGTCTACTCATTTCATCAGCCTCCAATTATAAAGATAGAATTATAATAAAGCACTAATTTTTTCATATATGGAGTGATCTCTACATTGCTGGACAATTTGATTTTCCACCTACCCTTAAAGGTTTTTTCTACTGCCTCCTTATTTTTTGGAGTTCACTTTAGAAATTTAAAGAAAGTAATGTTTATTTGGAGACCCTAATATCCTCTAAGCCTGGTTATCATATTTTAGTTTGAATCCACGCCGAGAAGTAGATTTATATATTTTGGAAATTTCCACCTCCCCTCCTCCGCCCGCAATTCTTCAATTCCTTCTTAAAAATCTATATTTTTATTTGGTTATCTGGAGGGGTTTTACTATCTGATTGGCAAATTTAAATTTTATACCACACCTAAAAGTGTATTTAAGTGGTGCAGCAAAGCTATTACTTTTGTTAACTGTGGTTATATCCGCAGCTGGATATCGTGAAACAAGGACTCGTACACTTGTCAGCATAAAGCCCTCCCGAGTGGACGGTGGCTGTGTGTTACCAACGATTTCCGCACGTCCATAACAGACTATGCCTCATAAAATGAGTGAAGAATAACCATTGGAATGAGACGATTCCTGGATAGCTCAGTGGTTGGAGCATTGATGTACTAAGCCAAAGGTCAGGGGTTCGTTTCCTGTGTCATTTTTCAATTTAAAGACTAGAATAGCAAGTGTGACCCCTTACAACACATTATTTGAAGCCCTTGAACCACCCTTGTTGGAATAGTGAAATGAATGTTTTACTGACACACAAACACCAGCTCGTAGTGAAGTAGGTGTGGGGGTTGTTACAGGTGCATGGCAACACGTCGTCCTAACATCGCAAGTTAATCGAGATTAAAACAAACCATTCATTTCTCACATTTATTTAATTTCTACAAACACTTAACAAAACATATCCCAGTACTATTTATAAATAAAAACTTACTAAAGTAGACAATTTTTACAAAAAAATATAATATGTTACGCAACATCATCTTACAACAACACTTGTTAATCTTAGTTTGTGTCATGGTAGGAGACTATGATTTGGTATACGGACAAACATGTTTGCTGTGTCCCCCAGACTCATACACGCATTCATCAACATCAGCACTAAGTTTACATTTGTATTTAGGTGCGCCGGGGAAAACACTCTACAACAGTGTTTTACAAGCTTTCAAAAGTTGGGGCCATGGTCTAACTGACACCTTCCAGTTCTTTACACAATAAAGGAAACAATTACATGTTATTTGTACAGTAAAAACATCTGCCCAAAATATTAGTAAAGCTTCAGTGGGAAATTAAGCAAATAAGTTACCGAGGGAAAGAAAGGCTTTACAAAGTTCATAACATGCCAAAATCTGCGTTCTTAGAGAAATCCTTCACGTCGTACAATATTGGAAATTAAAATGTTTTACTAGTACCGGGCACATTCTAGTATTGCTACTGACACTGACTCAAGACATATAACTTTGTGAAAATGCACCAGCGTTTCATTAGAAAGAGGATGAGACCAAATAGTGTCATCGAACCAACTTGGGGGGTGAGACTCTGGTCTAATCCACAAAGCTAAATATATGTGGTGGACTTGGCTGAGATACAATTTAAACATAACTTGAAAGAATACAACACAAATAAGATCATTGTTTGTTTATTAAATTTATGGAATATGGTGATGGTTTTGTATTGTGTGGATGGATATTATAATCCTATACGGGAACTTTTATTAATAAAAAAGAGCTCCACACCACATTGTGATTCTGAGAAACACAAAACAAGTTTTTTTTAATTACCAAAAAAGTACTCTATTTTCATTTCCACAACTCCATAATTTACATTTTCCCTGGGTATCTATTATTTTTACTAACAAACTCAATATTTTGGTACTCTAATTAAACATTTAATAAATATATTATTTTTTATTTAGATTAATATTTAGTTTAAAGTCTTATTGGCATAGTGATTACATATTAATTCACATGTTTTTAATCTGAAATAAATTATTTTCTAGTGAATAATTAAAATATTTCACATTAAAAATGATATAACTATATAAGAGCATTTGTAAGACAAGTCTTTTCTCAATAATTAATGTTACCTGGATGATAAAGACATCTAATGTGACAAAATGTAGCCTTGCAAATGAATTTAAACAATGCAACATATCGAAATAAGTGTTACTCTGAGAATATCTTGAAATGCATTTGAACAGATTAATTAGTTGTAGAGAGTGTGTAAAGCTTCAAAGGCTTTAATTTGGCTTCAAAAAAATATCACCAACAAAAAAAATATACTAATTATTTTCAACTACTGCCATTATGAGCTGTTATATAAATTATAAATTAATATACATATGGACAAAATTTGCATGCTGTGTTAAATAGTTATCTAAAATATTACAAACATGTGTGCAGTAAAATGATTTCTAAATGATATTAGTTCATTAAGTTATATAGATATGTGTAATATAATATTTTTTAAGCCCTAAACAAATAAAATAAAGATTACACCTTGAATATTTAACCCATTCCCTTGCGCGTGTTTATCACAGCATCTGCTGGCCTGGCAGCCATTTTTCTTCACATATGCTCTTAACTGACACACTACTTACTCACTACTCAGATTGTCTCATTTATTGTGTTATTCATAGTCATGTTATAGTATTGAACTGTTAGCCCCATCTATCAGACTGACTAAAACTACAGTGGTTCAATGATAGATGGCATTACAGTAGCTTATTGTGATGAAACGTCTATTGACAGCCGGGAAAGTTCGTTCCAACGCCTGACCCAGGGAATGGGTTGGTAGGTTTGATTGAGGTTTGCTTCTAATAGAAACACTGGACTTTGCATACGGCTATTTGCAGAATTAGGTGCTCTAACATTCAATGCTACAGAGCTTAACAAACAAGGAGTGATATATTCCACCACGACCCAGTACCCGTTTGGGTACGACACATCTTGCTATTGAAATAAGGTTGAGAGAGGTATAATTGTATAGGAGATGTACCCAAATTTGCATGTAGGGTGAAATATAGCATCAGTACACTTGATCGAGATTAAAACTTCTGTACCCCGCTGTGAATGGGTTCAAACTGTTGCTTCTTGATTTGGTTTGTTGGTAATGATTGTGTTGAACATAATTTATTTCAGAATCAAATTGTCCGCTTTGGTGTCTGTGTGGTTTCACACCCTACTCTTGTAGGCAAGACTGACGACAGGGAGATCAAGGTTCAAATCTCTATCGGGTGGTTTTTCCAAACTTGTTTTACAATCTTTTTGACTTTAGTTTAACTTATTTAATAATTTAACTCATACTTAATCAACCTAATTTTATCAAGATCTTCCAGGCTAAGGCCTAGTTTGGTATATATATATATAGAGAGAGAGAGAGAGAGAGAGAGAGAGAAAGAGAGATTGGAATGGCAGCCATATTTATTATTCATTGGTCCTTATATAAATATGTTTCTGTAACAATCAAGATAATATGTTCATAAATCAAATAAGAAGAGTCATTCAATGTTTAAGAGTGTATTGGTTTCATATAATCCTATATACTATTTCTGTTGTCAACATCCCTTTTTCTCAACTAATACAAAGCTTACAACAATGAATAAGGTATCAGTGGAGAGGCTTTTTTACTGACTTCTGACATAGCATACTCAGTTTATGGGAAAACACATTATTTGTTTAAAATTTAAATTAAAAGAAAAATCTAACATTGCATTTTGACACCAAATATTGTATACAAAGGTGTTGTAAATTGTAAATATGTTCACATTTGCTATTTTGTGTATACACGTCCCATACAAGACTCAATTTTTTTGTGGTGGTGGGGGAGGGAGGTTGAAAGGGCTTACTGGTATATTTTAATGGAATTAATTCTTTATGTTGAATCCACACTTTTGGATTGGGATGTGAAACTATTCAAGACTCTCGTATAAGTCATAACTTAAAAAACTGTTCAAATATAAAATAACCAAATTATAACTTCCCAAAATAGTATTTGTGGTAATTGAACAGCTATTTTTTATTAGTTTCTATTAGTTAGTTCTAGTAGTAATATATATTTATATTAGTGTTGGTAGTTTTGAACCCCTCTTCACACTCTTTTCTACAAATCATTCTCGGAAGTTAAAGATGTCATTATTTATTTGATTATCTAGAGTTTTCTTTGGGCCTTTCCACCAAGATTACCTCACCTTTAAATTATTTTTCTAATTATACCCCCCACCCTTTTCACTAGAGCCCCATTTTGAAATGTCACATGTTTAGATTATTCTTGTTATACGAGGTAATTCCTCCACCTTCCCAGCCTACCTACAAGTGACACACACACGAACGCACACACAAAAACACACACACACACACAAACACACACAAACACACACAAAACACACACACAAACACACACACACAAAACACACACACAAAAACACACAAACACACACACACCACACACACACTCACTTTCTGCTTTATATATAAACACTAGTCATGTATAAACACCTGTTCAAGTTATAGCCATACAACCATTTTCTTAACGGAATGGGGATGAGAAAGGTAGAATTTTAGAGGAAATGTACACATATTTGCATGGAGAAAAATTTAGAAACCCTTTAGGAAAAACCGCACTACACCGATGTGAATTTTGGGATTGCTCTTAAAAATAAATTATACAATGGCTAGGCCCTTATATAAGATATATGTATTTAAAAAACTAAGCTCATGGCAAACCAGCTGAAAACAATCATGTATATAATCTAGCATCTATCGTCAATATAATCTATTATGATGAGGTGGTCGGGGTGTGAATCCTGGCCATTCCACTCTCATTTCTCACTAATCGGTATATCCCGGCCATGTTGTTAGACAGAGCAAATATATAATAATATACACATTTTTTAACTAAATTAAAATCCTCCTTATTTTACTATATGAATATGTGCACATTAAATCAATTTAAAGGAACTGTTCTCTAATTTTGAATATTAGAAAGTCAAACAGACAATTATTTTAAATATGTATTATTATTGCACCGCACTTCCCGGCCAATCCTTTCACACTTTCAGAGGAGAGGAGAATTTTAGATTAAATGTACCCTCATTTATGTGGAGGAACAGTAAAGAAGACATTTGGAGGGAAACAAACAAAAAACACTCATCACGTATGGCTAGGATTCAAGTGCGGATTGACAACCTCGCCAACTTTCCATGACCTGTGACAGGAGCGAAACATTTAGGTTACTTTTATTTGGCGGTAGTGCTGGAGTGCTGGAGAAGGTGGTAAAATGACCGCTATAATCACCCACAATCAAACATGTCAGCTATGGTATACTGGCGCAAAAATGTCCTGTGCGAAGTCATGTTTAAAACTAGCAACACCATGAGATGTGCATCAAGTTATTTCAAAAACTCGACCAAAAGGCATAAATCAAATATCTAATAATTCATAACTAATCCACTAATTTTATAACAAAGGAAATTGATAAACTAAAGAAAAAGGCCTATATAAATACTAACTATAGCCAATAAATTTATCTTTAGTCCCAAAGACAGTGGGGACATGTGTTTCTAACAGTTGTTCCTTAAATTCAAAGTCCAGTGTTTGTGTTATATATACTCTATTATTTCTTCTTTGTATTTAATAAAGGCAACAATGATGAAATATTGTACTATTTGTGTTAAAATGTGTGTGTTACTACTTCTACTATAGAAGACAGAAGAAAGGAAGAAGATGTCACCTTTGTGCATTGGACTCTTCCCACATTTCTCCTCTTTCCCTAGGTGGGCTTTCATTGTCAAATTTACTCTTATTAATTTATTTTCCCTTTTTCTTTCATTTTATCAATTTCCTTTATTATAAAATTATCTAGCCATTGGGCCACTTCTTTTTAATTAATTATTTTGAAGTACACTTATAACCTAAGCATGTAAATAAATTAAAACCAACTGCAGTTAATAGGTTTGGAAAATTTGATACATCTAATTTCATCAGTTCAAACAACTTTTAAGGGAAGTAAAGATTTTTTTTTATGAAACTACACAAATAGTAAGTTATCAGTTTTGTTGAGAAGAAATTTGTTTTTGTACCGATGGCTGAATAGGTGCATGCTGAAAATTGAAAGAACATTAATTCTACACTCAACAATAAATTAAACTAAACTAAAAATAAATTCACCGCAATCTTTTGTAAAACAGTGTTGAGCATGGAGAAGAGAAAAACTGTTGAGTGTTGTAAACAATAATTTTAAAAAGAAACATTGGCTGTGAAAGAGGGGTAAGGGGTTAAGAATAATATTTTCTGAACTCCCATTCCATGAAAGATAGTCCATTCTTATGAAATACCTACTTTTGGTGATTGATTGATATATAGACTGATTTCCTTTGCTCACGATGTTTAACTGGCCAGGGCATCCCCTAAGTACCTATAGGAGGGAGTAGGGGGGTTCAAGACCCCCCAAACCCCTCTTTTGGTATGCGCCTGGTGCAAGTGTTACAAAAATGAATAACTTAATTGGAAAAGTAAGATAAAAAAAATGTAATTCAAGAAAATAATAAAATAAGGTAAAAGTAAAATTGTATAGATTTGAAAGGGGGTGGGGGTGGAAAGCATATATTTTGAAATATTTGTTCAGCCATTTCATATTATAGGTTAACCAATAGCTAAAGTAATTTGTTTAATTAGCTGGCAATTGTCTAATACAAAAACCATAACTAAGAGATCAAAACACTAATCTAAAGAGAAATAATCAATTATTCTTGTTTAGAATATATGATAATATTAAAATATAAATTATCTTAAATCCTTTTAAAAGAAATATAGTTATAAAAAGATGTAGTAGATTTACAATTGTTGTTTTTAAAAAGTGGAAATTATTGATTTCTGAAAATGAGGTTGGACAATGTAATCTATGAAATTAACCACAAAGATTATATTTTAACAAAGCAAATCATATTCGAGAGAATAAGGATGTGCTGTGCTCTATGAACAACAAACCAAGTTTCTCTTTAAGCTTTATGACTCATTCATTATAACTGGATGTCCTTTTTACACCACGAAGTATTAATAAATTACAAAAATGTAGTCATTTATTATGATCACCAGCCAATAGGCAAGTAACGACTATTTTTTTAACTCAATAAATATCAATACTTTCACAATATAGTAGTCAACCAATTGGAAGCTTTCTGTTCAAAACTGATCACAACTGCAATTTTAGTAGATTTTTATGATCCTGATATATTACTTTTAGAGTAAATTCTGATCCAATATTAGATTTCCATACTCTAGAACACCCATTTTGACAATACATTTAAGGTAAAACTTCGCTGCCAAAATATAGTTTATAAATATACTTTTACAGACTTTTTATAACAAATAAATTTAATATTTATAGTTAAAACTTTAATAAAAGAGAAGAAACATAACTTATAAATAAAGAAATAGCAATTACATCATGATTATAACATTCTGTAGCACATTATGAACTTGTTAACATTCTACACGAGCCTGAATAAACTAGAGGCAAATTGGAAGCAAGGCTGTCTCGGCAATCCAACTCGTGTCGGTACATCAAAGTGAGGCCTTCATTTGGCCTCAACTTGCCTCACTGCAGATTTGCCTCTAGTGAATACACACCTTTATTTGCAAGTCATCTTAATACTAGGCTGGTTAAAGAGGCATTGATCTTACTAGTAAACTATACTTCAATAAATCTGCTCAGACATGAAATCAATCTGTCATTTTGGTTTGGTCCTTTGAAAAATCGTGGTTCATATTTAATACACTTTGTAAGTGTTGACATTTTCCAAATTGACCCAGGTTCCTTATACGAAAAATAAAAATGCATTTTTTTCAACTTTAAACAGTAAAGGTATAAATTGAAAAGCACAAAATTCCCATTGTATTTTATTTAATACTTGACACAAGCCTCTTAAAATACTATTTTTAAAATCGATTCTTATAAAGTAATCTGATTTTCAGATGGTCCCTCTAGAAATAGATTTTGTCCAACCTTTTTTTCCTCTTAATTCATTAATAAAACAATTAATTAGTCACAGTTAAGGGTCTTAGTCCGAGAATAGTTCATTGTGGACAATTGCCGTTCTAATGCATGCATCCGCGCGCGCGCACACACACACACACACAGGTCTATGTACATTTCTAGTGAAAGGACAGAGTTTATAGTATTTATTTAAGAAATATACACGGTAATATATAGTGTAGGATACTGGTAGTTTCTGGACTGTACTGAATACACTTATTAGTCAGCTCCAGTCCAAACTAACATGTACCAACTGTGCAATAAGGGAAGATATAATTAAAGCAGGTGTTGTCTATCGGCCAGGAAGACACTTAATCAGGTACAGTCCAACTTGTGATAAACTATCCCTTCATATTTTGCAAAGCACCGTAAAAACATCCAAACAAATTGGTCGCTATACAAACACTTCCTGGTTTTCTTTATGTTGTCCCTCAAACGTGAGCAAAGATATCACACAATAATAGCTCAATGTGATATAATTATATGGACTAACATATGTTGGAAAGACACAACAAGTCAAGGAAGTTCATAAAATTGATGTTTTTGAAGCAATTTGAAGCTGTATTACTGTCCAAAATCTCCATTTTACAAGTTAAATAAATATTTCTAGTATTTTTCAAATTGTATAGTATGATCTGAGTTTATGAATAAAAAAAAGAGTGGTTATATGACTCTGGCTCCAACCCTGAAGACTGTAAAATTAATGGTACGCAACTATTTTGATAACTTTATAACAAATTTGCAATAGGAAAAAAGTTATAAAGATGAATGAATAACATAAATAGTAAAATTAATAATGTAAAGATTTGATTCATCTCCCAGAACGTTTGCGGCTCATTATCCCAGCTGGCTGTGATTTTATACAATGAATTCCAGCTGCTCACAAACCCTACCGGTCAGTTTGTCATACAATGTGATGAAAAATTAATTATTTAGATGATACTTTTACTTAGAAAAAGAATGACAAACACTAATTATAAACTTATCAATCTCTAAAACATAATTTAATGTTTGTATGAATAATATATTTACAGCTGAAAATTGACACCTGGACCTGGTCTTGAATATCAAAACTCTAAGGCCGAGCTAAAATTAGTCGACAAACTCCAACCTCCACCAGGTCGGTCATGTAATCAATTATGAGCCAAGGTGTGCTTTTCAACTAAATAGATATACATTCAATATTTTCCTTAATCCTTGGCGCAACAGTGTTCTATCAGTTACCCGAGTATTGTCACAAGCAATCTAAATAAGCTGCAATATGATATTCTTTTAGTCATAGGTAGAAAGAACTACCAACCTATCTGTCGTGCAGCCCTGGGTACATTATATCCGCCTGCAAGCTATATCTATCTATGAAGGAAAAAAAGTGCTGAAAATAAGAGAGTTAAAAAAGTTGATTGTTATTAAAGAATATTCAATTTCTATTCAACCTATTTATACCTGGTAATAAAGAAATGATGAATAATATGAAATTAAAAATGATTCGGTGGCCCATTCTTATATTTAAATTGTCGATGCAGCCCAAAGCTGTCGTGTGTTGAATCAAGAGTCTCCAGTTCTCAGGTAGAAATTGTGTAATGTAGCGTTAGTGTTTGGCACAAATTGTTATTTTGAACCAATGACTACAGCCAAGGATGTAGCGAAACACAGGGAAGGAATTGTCTATCAAAGTATTATTTCAAACATAACACAATATTTACCCCAAAAAAAATAGTTATTTTTAATGGTATTTAGATAGGTTTAGGACCAATGTTTCAATATCAGGTCAAAGTACTAGATATATTATTATTAGCACCGCGTCTTACTACCCGTTCGGGTTATACGCACTTACGCTAATGTGTAATGGTAGGGTGATTGTGAGATGAAATGGAGGACCTACAGTTTAACGTGGAATCCGAACCACGGTGGAGGCCTGGCATTCCCCACATTCACAAGATGTCTTGTCAGAGGTGAAGGAAGGGTTTGGTAATCAGATAAATCTGTGCCAGGACCGAGGATTGAACCCTGGACCCCTACCCCTAGACCACCAGGTCCCTAAAGTACTAGTTAACAAAGATGAGGTTTAACATAACTTCAAGTCAGGGGCGCTTACCCAGGATTTTGAGCAGAAGGGGGGGAGGGAGGGTGGCGTGTCTTTTTACATAATTTTCCCAATTGCACCATTATATATTTCAATTACTGTAATATTTGGAAATTTGATTCAAAGTAGGGGAATAAGAAAGAGAATCAGAGGTGCACCTAAAATGTGGGGGTCCAATTTTTATTTCAAAGGATGCAAATGGTAATATTGAAGCTAATTTGTACCCAAATCGGATCGTCGGCCCACCCTCTGCGGCTGGTTAACAGGTCTGTGCGTACACATTCTTCTCACACCCGGGATTTGCTAGAGACTTTAACCATTTCTAGAAAATATTACACTATCATAGGTACAGTTTTCATTTAAGTACGAATTTGCAGTACAAAAAAGTATTCCTTTGAAAAGCCCTAATTAGTGCACAAAATTATTTGTTTCAAATTGAATATAATTAAACAAAATATAATTGACAGAACGCTATTCATATTTTAGTAATATTCTTAATTTTCTGGGGAAGGGCCTTCAGCTGAGGGGGGCTTCAACCCCCAAAGCCCCCTCCCCCACAGGTGCGCCCCTGCTTCAAGTTGAAACTTCAGGTTAGTAGTTTACCGTTTGAATAGCCTTTCCTGTGAAGGTTAATAGACTTGAAACTAATTTGTTAAGTGCAGAAGTTGGTAGTATAATTTAACTCAAATTTCACAGGTAAAAACATTTTTAGACATCAGTGAAAACAAATTAATGCTAAATGTGTTAATATAATTATTACTTTATTTATATTTAATAACATTTGTGAGTTTTCGACATGATTCAAATATTTTTTCCCAACCTATACAATTTTCTTCAAAAACTATTAAACTAATTAGAGTAAAACTAGTGCATAAGTGGGGGAAATAGTCTGCAACCCAAAGGATATGTTTAATAATTAGCTGCAAGAAGGTCCTACATAACAATATAGTTAGCAGAACATATGAACCTAATAATTTCTATCACCTTGCTCATATTATGCTGGGCATAATATTTGTTTCTCAGTGACTGGGTCCAGGTTTCAAATGAAACTTTAATTACTCTAGTAGATCTATTTAATACAACAAGGCCTAGGCATTTATCAAATTCAGTGGTCAAAAAAGGAACTAAACATTCAAGTAAAAGATATTTTTCCATATATCAATACAATATCAACTATAGAAATAGATCGTTGTTTACTATTAAATCAATATTCAAAATGATTGCCACCAAAATCCACTTACTTCAATGCCCAACTATTCAATCAACATAGATGTTATACTCATTTTATAAATCTCCAAAAGCTAGGTTCCCACCTATTTGTTGAGCTTTCAAAACTATCTCCAATAATCCCTAACAAACCGGTAGTTTTCGTCAGTCTGAAATGTTAAAATGAAATCTATCTCATCAATATATTCAAAACAATTAGTTGGTGGTTGAAATGTAGGTCTTTTACATCTGTTAAAATACTCTAGCCTATCATAAATATTTTGGTCATCTTAATCGGAATCAACTAGCCTTATTAAACGTTCGTTATCTCATAAATCCAACAATTAAGGCCCTTGGCCCCGTCGAGTGAAGTCTAAAACCTATTTTGTGGGATGGTGGGTGAGAGGGTGAAAGGTGTGGCGTGGCTTCACAACCGACCAAAGTATCCGTCCGCGCCAACAAGAACAGATGGAACACGGGAACAGTAGATGGCGCTAGCTACCGGACAGGTCTTGCAGATAAATCATACGTTTGGGAATATCAGTTTTCTCGAGAACGAGTGAGATTTGTATGTTAATATTTTCAAACCCCCTTCTAAGATAATGTATCAATGTTTATTAATTGTTAAATTTTATTATTTTTTGTTATGAAGCCGGCAGTTTTCTATTGAAAAAGGTCAATTTTATCGATATTTGACCACTGTTAAAACTATAGGGATGTGTATATAAAAGTATAACTTGATCAACACGCTTCTATTCTTGAACAAACTGTTTCCAAAAAGAAAATTGCAAAACAATAAAAATTCTTAAAGTTAACTATTTTTTGTCATGGCTCTGAATTTCCACGCCAAATGAAAAGGGCCAATCCCCTTAACATAGGAATATTGTGAACAGTCAAGTGACAAAAATAGTGCTCATCATGTTTTCTACTTGACTGTTAACGTTACTTACTAACCTTCATGAAGTTAAAGCTCAGGTTATATGATAGCATAGTATTGAGACAAGTAATGAACCTCTTAGCCTGGAGTTATAATTTAACCTCATAAAATCCGACATTTAAACAGTGGCCCTGAGGTAAAATTAGGTATTTTTATGGACTTTTAAACCCCTTCTTGGGCAGTAATTGACCATTAAATCACACTAATAGTTGTTGGATGAAACAAAAAATGAATTGATGTATGGGCCTGAATATTGCACAAGAACCCTAATTCGTCAACAATTATCAGACAAAATTAATATAATTAACAAACTATTGAACATTATTAAAACTATTCCACTTAATCAAAAGAGTAGCTCAACTTATCATGAATGAACTAAGTCGCATAATATTATGGTAGTAGAAATTTAAATTTGGATTAGCATACAAGTTTACATTTTTGTGTCACTATACACACATTACATTTTTTATTTAACAGTTAATAAAATTGCTCCCAACATTTTGACTGAATATGCATCTTCGGAGATGGTTGTTGAAATTTTGTTGAAAACAATTTTATCAACATGACTCCAGCCCAGAAGAGGTGTTACCTCAAACACAAGTAGTTGTGAAAACAGCCACATTACTGTATTCAAACCCTATTTTATCTTGGGCGACATTACTTGAATCCTGAATGACTAAGAAGTGTTGCACAATGATTTCGAAGACATAAAAATAATTAGAAACCAAGGATCTCAACATATTTCCAACTTTCCATGTTAAAACTGTTAACAGCCATCCCTTAGGATTAAGAAAGAATTCATTATTTGAAAAGCTTTCACAATAAAAAGATTAGTTTATCAAAAACACTTTATAGCATTGGTTTTAGAAAAGTTATGATGGTTTCTGAGCCTTCTCCAAAAATATACATTTACTTTAAAATCCAAACTATAATTTTTGCATTTTGTTGAGGTAATCATTAAGTTCGGTGCCCCAATTTGTTCGTTGTGACCAGATATCTAGTGTGTTAAAATATTTTTGAGCCTCTTTGAACCATCACACATCCCACTAGTTTTGAGCCTCTTTGAACCATCACACATCCCACTAGTTTTGCACAAGAAGAAAGTGTTTGTATTCAGCACTAATTTCTCTCATGCTAGGTTTAGTGATCACGATGCCATAAATGAAGGTACAAACGAGTTGCAACCGTGTGAATCACTTTGCTTGGTGGACTATGGCACTGGCTTAGGCTCGAGTCCCCACCCCCCCAGCTGGCTCAACACACTACAAAAAGACAAAGCGTGTCTTTAGTTTGCAAAAATTGTCTTCACAACACAAATTTTGTTTGTAAAAAGAAAACATGTATGACTAAAGGTCAGTCAAAACACAAAAACAAATCAATCGAGCACAAGGGAGGGTGTTTGGATTATATAAAATTCTGAATTATCTATTTAATCTTGGCAGCCCTTATGTTTAAAGAACAACGGTCAGCACATCATATAATTAGATTATACCACATTGAGACGAGAAGCAAGGGATATAAAAAATGCATAATAGCATTGAAAAAATTTAACTTAATTTACATATTACAGCAATTAAAATTGATAGGTGCAAGAAACACTATTGTATGTATGAATACATGAAAGTAAATCCAGCAGCATAATGGCCCTTCCGACTATAACTAGATTATCCTATTTCTTTTTTATCTCATTAATCTAACTTCAGACTAATTTGATCAAGGGTTATGTTTATTTTAAATAGAAGTCTAGTACGGAGCACATCAATTCTAGATAAATACCAATGTGACCAATACATTTATTAAACTTCATTGCTTAGGGTCGTTTGTAAGTTAGAACAAAACTATTCAAGGGAAACAATCTCCTTCCTGTCCCAAGATTGGTAAATTCCTCATTTCAAGATAGTTTCAGGAATTTAGATTAATTCATATTTTGTGGTGATTTTTATATTTTGTTTCCTGTGAGAAAGTATCAAAGCTGGATTATTCAAGATATATTATTGTTGTCAGGATTGAGTTGCTGGCAACTAAAGAACTAAAGAACCGTACACCAGAACTACTCTACCACTAGTTCAGTTACTAAACTTCCGGGGCATCGGAACATTTGATGTCTATCTCCTGTTTAACTACAAATAATAATTGTGGATAGTGATTCATTTTTAGTTTGGAGTTAATATTAATTTGTAATTATAGTAGTTTTAATAATCTGACACCTTAGCTCTGTCGGTAGAATGTCTGCCCACTGAGCTAAGGGTCCCGGTTCAATTCCCAGCATGGCCAAAAAATATAATTTATGAAATTAAGAGTTTACCCTTTCACAGTGATAAATTAACAGCTGGGGACTGGATGTTGTACCTGTCCTAGTCTTAAGTTATATTATAAGGGATATGAAGCTATGACAGGCCTGGCAAGCAGGTAGTGGGAAATATATGGCTTGAATAAAAAACTAACCCAGGCTGGAAACTGTAATGGATGTAAAGTAAATAATCTGGATGGTTAAAGGTGAATGGAACCAGACCAAACTCTAGCTATCCAATACCTATACGAAACAGCTGGGAACGATTAGATACCAATAGGTTTTTAATTAAATAATAATTTATGAATATTTGTGAAATACATCCATTTACCCTGAAAGATAGTAATTTTATCATGGATTACACTATGGTGTAGCTTACAAGATAGGGCCATAGTGTAATTTATCAAGGTAGGACTGCTTTATACTTCCAGGGAAAATGGAGTGTAGCCCTACATAATATAAAAATAATTTTGTAGCTCTACAGATAATGTTTAAACATTACATTTTTAGCACAGCATCTTACTACCCAGTCAGGTTATAAGCTTATTTACTAACTACACTGATGAGTTTAGAGGAAGTGTACCCACATTTGCATATATACACACACCAATTCTGGAAAAACCACCTTCAGTACCCCTGACCGTTTTTGAACCACAATCTCCCTGTCAGCGGCAGTCTAGTCTATTGATAGAAACGCCATGGACCGTGGAATCATGTCTTCTATCATTGTTTTCCTGCCATTTGACCTCACATTATTCATCCCTCCTTGTCCACTCTGGAATATTTATATCTATCAAGTAAAGTTTTTATTAGGTGGGTGATATGTATTAAGGTGCATCCTTGTATCGAACTCGGGACTCTATTGTAGTTGTTCAGTTTAACTTGTCAGCAAGTTCGCACCTAGCATTCTATTAACCTCTCTAGTGTGTATTATGTCATCAGTTGTCCTTTATTTATATTGCATTTACAAGCTTCTGCGTGAAATTTAAGAAATGACCAGTAGATGTCAGGCCAGTAAAATAGTTCTGAACGCGTGCAAGTTGTTTCCAATGACAATGACAATACTTGTGGGAGTGAATCAGATAATGGCGCAGTGTTTAGTTTGGAGTTTCAGGGAAGTTCTCGAGAAGATGAAGTTGAAGAAAATGTTGAAGTTCAAGGTGATTGGGATGATTGTGATATAATAAACATTCCACAACCTCTTCCTTCTAACATCAATGGAGGTGTCCAAAACATCTAGATAAACAGCAAAATTAGTCCTATAAATTATTTTGAGCTATATTTTGACAACAAATTAATAGACCTGATTAAATATTCTGAACAATATTTAGCAAAGGAATATGTGAAAATTGCATTGTTACGAAAAGCATGATTTGTAAAGTGGACCCCAAAATATTCTAACAAATAAGGTTACTTTTCTTCCTGTGTTTTATTTTAAAAAAAAGAGGCATACAAATGTTTTTTGCCAATGTGATGACTGAAGAGGGGACCTAACATGTAATTCAGATAATGCCATTGTAGCACAGGACAGGTTTCAATCCCCTGGAGGGGAAATCATGATTACTGTGGAGGTATGTGCTCTCCTGGACGCCCATGATGGCTGCATGTATTGGCACAGAAATGTACGAGCTGTGTGCAGGGGTAGGGTGTGACAATGTCAGCCTCATGGATACATGAATGCTTTGTGTGTATGTAGACAACTTCTTACAGCAGTCCATCAAAGACTAGCTGTAGCTACCGATGGTGTTGGTACGAGGAAACTAAACCAAATGAAACTGAAGAATAAGTTGAAGAAGGAAGAAGTGGTGTGGGGGGGTTACTATGCTATCAACAAAACAAACAGAAACAATCGTATCCATGACAGAAAAAGGGGAGAGAGTACACTTCCAGGACCAACTGTTAGAAGCCTATCTTATGGAAAGAATGCAGAACGAGGTGTGTCACAAACACCTTCTGGATGTTACAATAATTCTCAATTCTTACATATTCGAAGGGCTTGTATGAAGAGGACTGCAGTGTGCACAAAGAGTCGGAGGAGAGGATGTAAGGTGTACCCCAGGGAGCCAGCGTTGTCTGCGGTGCCTTGTTTCGGTAATTACCACACAGAAACCAGGATCTAAGAATTCGAAAGCAGCTAGGCCCCTATTTACCACAAAGACAACTGTAATGGTGAGTTTATTTTTATTGAGTAGGTTAATATATTTTGTATCTCCTGTAATTTTTTCAGATGTCTTTTTGTTCATTTTTAAGCTACAAAATGTTTTGTGTAGCGCTATGCTTGAACAATTGCACTGCAGAAATTAAGTCGGGGTTTTATTACCTCATGTAAGTCATGATTGAGAGGTTAATGATTTGAACCAAACTAATAATTTCTTTAAGGTGGCCTTAATTTTCACTAACAAAGAACAAATCACATCAATTTCTAACAGACAACTAGTGACTGACATGCCCAGTTGCAAGCTAGCAGAGACATGAGCAGGTAGTGTTGTGCAGTGCCTCATATGTGCCTCAATGTGCCTCACAACACACAGTATGGTAACGACTGGTGTGCACATGGCTTTAGTCACTAATAACTAAACCGTACTTTAAATTTGATTTGTTTTGAAATTAACTTAATGTGTCAGTTTTATTCTGTACCCAAAAATTTGTATGTACATAAAACACACGTGATGATTGAAGAGACTAATATTATTTAGGTACTGTGACGTTAGACTAAGAGCTAACACTAATACTCTGTACTGGCTCGAAAATAAACCACTGCCCTAAAAATATGATCACTTTGATAGGGAAAAAAAATTGTCTGAAAATGAATCTACTTTGAAAGAAAGCAAATAAACATTAAAAATAATAATTTATGAACCAAATACTTAAATTATAATATTGAGGGTATAATCATTTTAACATGTCCTAATTTACAATTCACATTATTGTCATTCTAAGAAAATGGTGTCTCTTGGCTCAGTGTCAAGAGCTAACATTTCATCAGGCCTAGAGCATGTATCATACACGATTCATTAAAATATTATTAATTTAATTAAAAAGTGATTTTCAAAACTTGAATCTTCAAATACAATAAATTATTTAAATTTCACTAGATTAAGGCTCTATTTGTAAAATCACCTTTTGATAAGTCTTATGACATTTATTTATATTATATTTCATATTAAAATATCTGACAGTTTGTTCCAGCTCAATGTGAAACAAAATGTTTGAAAACCATTTTAATCATTAATAATTAATGAGTGCATAATAGTAAGACGCCGTGCGAGGAAAATAACAATAATACAATATTTCCATTAGTTTTCCTAATGTTCATATATTTACATGTTTTATTAAGTTTTTAAAAATGTTTTGCAATAAATATGTCTTCATCATTGGCCAAGAGATGCTTTTTTAAACCTAATTTGTTATGGGTAAGATTTCAAACTTGGTCAACAAATACACTAAATTGTCACCAAAAATATGCGAAAATAGTAGTAGGTGTTATAGAAGGTTTGACAATTTAATTCCATTGGCCATTTTGGCTCAAAAATAAATTTGTATTAAGCGTTTCAAGGCTCATATATTTTTAAATAACTTCTTGAAGCTAAGCAGTAAAGAACACCGTAAGTGTCTGATTATAAACTATTTCAAAATATTATATCGATATATGCAGTCCTCAAATGTAAAAAAAATAATTATTATTATTTAGCACCGCGTCTTACTACGTGTTCGGGTTATACACTTTAAGTACTAATTACGCTAATGGATTAGGAATTGGGAAGGTTGAATTAGAGGAAGTGAACCCGTATTTGCATGGAGGGTTGAGTGGTAAACCATTTAGTAAAAACCACCCTAGTTCACCCGACCGAGATTCGAACCTTGATCTTCCCGTCCTCAGCAGTCGAGTACAACATTTGTTACATATTATCTAAAGGACCCCTTACACGATCAATATTATTGCATAAAATTGAATATTTCCCAATAATTTTGATCGTGTAAGCGTAATATTGAAGGTTTGTACTATTTATCGAAGAGATTTCTATTGAAGTTTTGTCAATATGTTACCATAATGTGTAGGGTGATTATTGCACAACATAGCCCAGTCTGCTTGCAACCTATTGTACGTTTCCTTCCATCATGTTTTATCTAATCTTGTAAATGAAATTACCAGCAATGTCTATGTCGTCTATGTCTAAGAAAAACTTGTTTAATTATTTAAGGGATCTCTGATTATTCCATGTGACTGATCTGAAAGCATCCAAGTGCAAAAAAGAAAGTTTTAGGGAATAGTATTGGTACAAATTTTTGTATTAAAACATAAATAAATACAATTATAGATTAAGTATGACTTTTAATGAATGCTATATTTCACTTCAGATGGCAAACACTTTCAATGACGGAAAGTAGTTCAATAATATTGCACAATAGATGACCGGCTAAGGGTGAAACATTTTCACGCAATATCTTGATACAATAACATTGATTGTGTAAGGGGCCCTTAGCCCTTTCCCATCCACACCCTTAATCGATGTACATATTAAGTTATAATCATGTTGAAAGTGTAGTTATAAACCACAGCAGCAATATAAACACAGCCCAACTCGGATAAAAAGGAAAATTAAAATAATACTGTATTTGGCCAAGGCATAGAAATCAAGACAACTCGAATTAAAATTGGAAATATTTTGAGAACTAACAATTTTCATTTGACCAACCAGGAAAACAACAGAGTAGTAGCAATATTAGCGAACAAGATAAAATAATAATATAGATGCTACATGAACAGATTAAAAATATATGTATAAACACACTAGTGAAACAATATTTGTCAATAAAATTTTTCTCTCTCTTTAAAAATATATATTAAAATAAATTGTAATATTGTTAATAAGTTATCACAGCTATCACGAGAAAAAAGAAATGTTAAATGCAAAAATCCAATGCTCTGAAACTGTAGCCACCCAACCTGGATTCTACAAGAGTTATCAATATGATTTGTTATTTCTGAATAAATAGTTTTGTTTCCAGTTGGTTGTGAGCAGCATAAAGAAGACACATTAGACCTGTGTGACATTACAATGATCCCACAACTAGTAATGTTCACATTAGACCTGTGTGACATCCCACAACTAGTAATGTTCACATTAGACCTCTGTCCCATTACAATGATCCCACAACTAGTAATGTTCACATTAGACCTCTGTGACATCCCACAACTAGTAATATTCACATTAGACCTCTGTGACATCCCACAACTAGTAATGTTCACATTAGACCTCTGTGACATCCCACAACTAGTAATGTTCACATTAGACCTCTGTGACATCCCACAACTAGTAATGTTGGTGTAGGGATTTACAATCCCAATATTATTGACTGGGTTACACAAAGGCTAGTATTTTGTTTATGGGCGTTTTTAATTTTATTTTAAGTCAAATGATGGTAAAATTTCTTGTAAAATCTTCCCTTTCTCATCTGTGACCTTAAATCAGATAGTGAAATTTTTTAAGAGCCCTAATGAGTAATAAGATGCATTGTAATTTAAAAAACACCATATTTTAAATAATAGTGCACGTTGAGAATGAGCATGTAACCATGGGGGAGAAATCGTCATTCTGATAAAAACAGGTCAATGGAGAGAGTTCTGAGAACAAATTATAATGATTATATCCATTATGAATTATTCTCAAACTTTCCAGGAATTCATAACCATCCAGATTCAATAAGACCTTGAAAACAATTAAATATTTACCTTCAGGAAAACGCCTATTAAAAATGCTCATAGCTTGCTAAAACAAATGCACTGAAAATGTTGATGACCAAACCAGAATTAAGCTGATAAAATCAGTAAAAACATTTTGAAGCTCATATTTTACAGTTAAACTTATTAGTTTCCAAAAGTCCTACAGTTTCAGAGAATGGAGGACTTTTCTCAGAGCATAAAAATAACAGGTTAGATAGTGTTAAAGTTGGGGCTTATTAGTATAACATTAACGTAAACCAGCCTTTGTTATAAAAATGACTGGAAAATAAACACTTAAGAGATAGATTTTACACCAGTTATTTATTTAAGGCTGGGATTAAAATGTAAAAATAATAAATTAAGTGCAATGATCCACTAATATGTTTGTATAGTTAGGACAGCAGGTCATTTGATGGGTAAACATGACCTTGTGTACAAACATTATAATAAATTATAGACATGTTTTAAAAACAAGAGTGCTATTGGGAAAACCTTCACTGCGAGACTAGGCTATGAGTCCTGAAAGCATTTAGGTAGTTTAACATGGGTATGAATTATACTTCTAATATTAATAAACACAAAATGAATGCTCAGC
This sequence comes from Timema shepardi, assembly GCA_902151425.1. Classification (NCBI taxonomy): domain Eukaryota; kingdom Metazoa; phylum Arthropoda; class Insecta; order Phasmatodea; family Timematidae; genus Timema; species Timema shepardi. The sequence goes on along the minus strand of CABFVX010001625.1, from coordinate 27,540 downwards.
ATAGCTTTCAACACCTTTGCATCTATAGAGGATTGTCATACAATCATAAGTATATGACAGTTATAAAATATACTAAATCTAGTTTCATATATTTATTAATCAAATCATGTTCTTCAGCTGTCAATGTTGACAGTTAAAATTAGTTCTAGTAAGATAGTAGTAAAAATATAGTTAAATTTTGTCGAAGTTCGGAGTAAAAAAATATGTTTACATCATGATAACATTGTATTAAATTTAATGTTCCCAACAAATTGATCAATACACATTCACGTCTATTGTTTTCATAGTCTATATTTTATCATAAGAGCTTGTACACATGGTAGAAAATCTACTGATAAACATTTCTACATTAACCTTACTAAACAATAAGACAAATGCATCATAGAAGCCCCTTTCTCTAACTACATTTTACAAAGCTTGAATATTGAATTATCTTAGTTTTCTTTTGAAATGAAATGATTTAGAATATCTATTCCTTGGAAAGATTATCTTTGTGTGTGTATAAATAAGTTGTTGTAATATGATTGACTATTCACACATTTACAAACATTCTAACGAGCTTTGACTCAAAACTCTGCTAACAAACTTTACAGTTTGGATAAAATTTAAAACTAAATTTCACACAGTTTTAATACTTATGTTGATTTAAAATATTTATAAAAGTTCAGTGAAAATACTGTATCTTAGAGACACTCAAAGAATGGAAGCCTTCTTAAAATCTCAGTTTTTTGCATGGTAGCATTCAAATCAATCTGGCTTCAAGACACAGACATACTTTTCAATAGATCTTATAAAGATTTACAAAACTCTCCAAAATTATAACAAGATAAAACTTAACTAGATCTATGTAGCATTTAAATAAATAAAATCCACAAAAACTTTATTAAATATAATATACTCTTGATTATCCAAAATACTAAGCAAGCATGTTTTATGCTTTGAATTTTTTATAATGTTAAATAGTTTATTATTCATTCATTCACTTTCTGAGTTTAAGATCATTTTCTCTAAAGTATTCTCAACACTTAAAACATTTTCTAGCACATCTGGTGCAACAGTTTGTTGTTCAAAGAACATAGAAACTTTCCTCAAGGCTCTCAATGCCTCTGTAAATGAAACCTCTTGATTGTCACTGAATTCTCCAGAGTCCTGTTTTACCTCAAGGTCACACTCCGCATCCTCAGCCTCCTGATCATCCAAATCCCGTTCCTCCACTTCTTCAGACGTCTGAAGTTCACTGTCGACCTCCACATACCAATCTATGGTATCCTTGCAGTTGTCAAATTGAGAAAACTTGCAGTTTCTCAGCCATAACGAGAGTGGAATATCATCTTCATACTCCTCAAACAAACTACTCTCAATGGTGGACTTGGTGAGGCCGGTCTGTTGGAAACAGCTCTTGATCATCTCAACAGGGACTCGTAGCCAAGCCTTAAACAACATCTGGATGGCATCCATGACGGTGATAACTGGTGATACACGCCTGTCCATGTAGTCTATCAACTTTAGGAGAAGCAACCTTCTATACTGAGTCTTAAAGCTTCGAAAGATGCCTCGTCCCATAGGCTGACGTACGGCGGCTACATGGTAAGGGAGATAGACGAGTTTGATAAATTTCAATTCTGGCATACGCGGATGAGCGGAACAGTCACTTACGAGAAGCATAATCCGGCGACCCTTTAATTTTAGTTCCTGATCCCACTGGTGCAGTTCGGACTCGAACATCTCCGACGTCATCCAAGCCTTGTGGTTGGTAAAATAGCCCACAGGTACAACTTTCACATTCTTCAATAGCTGAGGGTTATTGTGTTTACCTACTACCAAGAGTCTACGTTTCTCTGAACCTGTCAAGTTGGTGCCTACGACAACAGTAAGTCTCTCGTTTGCAAGTTTGCCACCAAAACAATGTTCACCCAGACAAGTCATTGTTTTGTCAGGGGTCAACCTGAAGAACAATCCTGTCTCATCAATATGGAAGATGTCCTTGTCCAGATAGTATCTGCGGAGGTTCTGCCAGGTGCTACCGAGCCAGTCTGTGGTGTGTGGCGCGGCTACCACAGAAATGGAAGCTTGGTGTGTCGGGGGATTGGAGGTGATAGACATGTGGGAGTTAGCAGTGACCAACAGCTGCGAACTGGGTTTGATGGAGATATGAGAGTTGGGAGTAATGGAGAGATGTGAATTAGGAGTGAGAGACAACTGAGGATTGGGAGTGATAGACAACTGAGAGTTTGGAGTGATGGACAACTGAGAGTTTGGAGTGATGGACAGTTGCGAGTTTGGAGTGATGGACAGCTGAGAGTTTGGAGTGATGGACAACTGAGAGTTGGAAGAGTTTGATAAGTAAGGTCCACCGTTCACAGCAACACTAGTAATCACAACATTATGCTTCACTGCGAACTTTTGCAACCATCCTTGGCTACCTTGTGATCTCATTTCATTGGGAGACTGTGTGGTCCCCGGCTCCGGCTTGGGTTGAAGGGCTAGAGGCTTCTTATTGAGCCACCCTGACAGGGAATCATCTCCATTTTTTAAAGACCGTAATCGCTTGCACTTTAACTGGTCATTTTGAAACGCAGATATAATTTTGTCTCTGTTCTTCCACATACGACTGACAGTTGACTGCTGGATATTCAACTCCCGTGCCAGTTTTGACTGTGAAGTACCTCTTTCCAGATCACGAATTATCAAAATCTTATCGCCTATTGTAAAAACCTTTCTCTTACGAGTTAACTGATCTTTATGAGTCAATTGATTACTATTAGTTAGCTGATCTTTATCAGACATCCTGAGAATATTTAAAACAAAATTATGATCGCAAGTATAAAGTAAGACACTGTGTCAGGCGGCAACTTATCGATAACATATGTCTACAAAATAATTTGTCCTTTTAAATTTATTTTATTAAAAACTATGTGTAATACTTGATAAAATAAATTGTTTCTAATCAAGATTAGTTTTATGACATTTACTATTGATAACAGAGGTAAATTGTATCAGTCTTAATCTTCCATCAAACATTATTTGTAGTTGATATATTACTATATATAACAGCAGTGATTCTAGTATACAAAGATTTTTACTCACTTGGCATGTAATGATTTAATACCTGAACATTAGTGCACCAATTGTAGAAAAATATTTCTCAATTATTATTTCAATGTCATTAAAAGTTTATTTAACAAAATAAGATAATTACTACTGAGCACACATTTTACTGCCCAATTTAATATAAAACTCTAATGCAAATAACTCATAGCAATATTTATTTTGCATTTTCACTAAAGGAAAAAATATACAAACATATACATAAATACTTTAATGCTTAGAATTAGACAAACATTTATCATATACTTCTGTTTTCTGTGTTGACAATGTTGTCAAATAATAAATTCCTGATTCTCCTCATACCACCGTGTTGTGAGAACCACCACGAAACCAACTTTTATACTTGCTGGTGAGGAGGCTGAATCCTTTACGAACGTTGCGCAAGTAAGGTGGGAGTGAACCAAGGGGTCGCTTGAATAGTCGCTCTGCCTCAAGTCGCTGATCATTGGTCACTGTTTGGTCATCCAGGTGAACAAGATGGTCAAACCACGAGATCACAAACAGCCTGTAAGGACAAGGACTATTGGTTTTGGTTTCCAGTTTTTGAATTAGGTTCTTACATAAACCAATTAATGCTTTGTTGGGGGATGGAGGGATATCTGATGTCTACATGGCATTACATGTGGGGAGGGTGGCGTACATCAAAGTGTTATGTAACACAGATCTTATACTCAAATTCGATTATCAAAAAATAATATTATTGTTAATGTTTTAACCTTTAAAATCATACTTAAAGATAAACTCTGAATATCCACGAAATGCAAGTTTAGCACTTTTTGTGTATAGATATTTTGAATGCGCTTAGGTGGCTTTGGCTGTCCAGACTACAAACGCCAAGCGCATTGAGAGTATATATTTTCATGTGCATGATAGTGACATTTTTATACTCACAGCACTTGTTTAGACCTGTCCAATCCACTGACCCACTCACGTGCTTTTAGTTTGATAACTGCTGTCTGTATCAAAGGCTTTAAAGTTTAGTTCAGTTTGAGTATAATTTAGATTCCTACGGCACATTATTTTACATAGGCTGTGACTAATCGTTTGTGTTTGTACAAATACAAAAATGTTTTCAAAAAAAGGAGACTTGTACATTGCTTTATTTAGTGTGTATAGAAAGTGGATATTTAGAACAGAAGAAAAGTAGAAGTGTCTAAAAAAGATGTAGTGAAATGGAACAAGGCAAGTTTGAGGAGTCCTTCAATATTGTTATTTCCTCGTACCAGCAGCATGTTATGAAAAGTAAAGCTTCAAATACCCTCAATTATTTTTGAAAGATAAGTTATTTAAGCCTACAGCTTCTCCCTTCTCATAAATCTGTGTATGTATATAGATGCAACTACTATACACTCACTACGGCAGCCGCATGGTCTAAGGTGTCAATGTTCCAGCTGTTGATGAGATGGGGTTCAAGTCCCAGTTGGGTCTACTGAGGGTTAACTTTCCTAAATGGTTTCCCACTCTCCCTCCATGCAAATTCTGGTAGATTTTCTTTGAAATTCTACCTTACTCACTACTACTCTATAGAGTGATTATAAAAAAGTATAGCCTTAACAGGTAGTAAGACATGGTGATAAATAATAATAGCTACCATACAAGATGAGACAGGCCCAGCCTAGTCAGCACATGTAGTGCTGTCTTCAGGTGTTACATGGGGGTATAGGTCTGGCTAAATGTTATATGGTGTTACACGAGGGGTAGAGGTCTGGCTAAGTGTCTACATGGTGTTACACGGGGGTAGAGGTCTGGCTAAGTGTCTACATGGTGTTACACGGGGGTAGAGGTCTGGCTAAGTGTCTACATGGTGTTACACGGGGGTAGAGGTCTGGCTAAATGTTACATGGTGTTACATGGGGGTAGAGGTCTGGCTAAATGTTACATGGTGTTACAGGGGGGTAGAGGTCTGGCTATGTGTCTACATGGTGTTACACGGGGGTAGAGGTCTGGCTAAATGTCTACATGGTGTTACACGGGGATAGAGGTCTGGCTAGGTGTCTACATGGTGTTACACGGGGATAGAGGTCTGGCTAGGTGTCTACATGGTGTTACACGGGGTAATAGGTCTGGCTAAGTGTCTACATGGTGTTACACGGGGATAGAGGTCTGGCTAAATGTCTACATGGTGTTATACGGGGGGTAGAGGTCTGGCTAAGTGTCTACATGGTGTTACACGGGGATAGAGGTCTGGCTAGGTGTCTACATGGTGTTACACGGGGGTAGAGGTCTATTCTTTACCCTATAAATTGGAACTATGACATTGTGCATTATATCGCTCTCTTGCGTCTGATACAAACTATTCCTCCCACTTATTATGAAATATCATCTCACATGAACTAGGTCGAGATTTGGGCCTCAACCTGCCTGCTACTAGAAATATAGTCTACTTGTCCCATACTATGTTTTCCTGGGTAGACCATCAATAGTGACCTTCTAGTCTTAGTTAAGACTGATAGACATGGAGAAGGTCTACTACTTTTGAGCTATGGTGGTGTTTGTTGGTTATATCGACAGAGGTGGTTTAGGTGATGGTGTTTGTTGGTTATATCGACAGTGGTGGTTTAGGTGATGGTGTTTGTTGGTTATATCGACAGTGGTGGTTTAGGTGATGGTGTTTGTTGGTTATATCGACAGTGGTGGTTTAGGTGATGGTGTTTGTTGGTTATATCGACAGTGGTGGTTTAGGTGATGGTGTTTGTTGATTATATTGATGAAGGTGGTTTAGGTGATGGTGTTTGTTGGTTATATCGACAGTGGTGGTTTAGGTGATGGTGTTTGTTGATTATATTGATGAAGGTGGTTTAGGTGATGGTGTTTGTTGGTTATATCGACAGTGGTGGTTTAGGTGATGGTGTTTGTTGATTATATTGATGAAGGTGGTTTAGGTGATGGTGTTTGTTGGTTATATCGACAGTGGTGGTTTAGGTGATGGTGTTTGTTGATTATATTGATGAAGGTGGTTTAGGTGATGGTGTTTGTTGGTTATATCGACAGTGGTGGTTTAGGTGATGGTGTTTGTTGATTATATTGATGAAGGTGGTTTAGGTGATGGTGTTTGTTGGTTATATCGACAGTGGTGGTTTAGGTGATGGTGTTTGTTGATTATATTGATGAAGGTGGTTTAGGTGATGGTGTTTGTTGGTTATATCGACAGTGGTGGTTTAGATGATGGTATTTGTTGGTTATATCGATGAAGGTGGTTTAGGTGATGGTGTTTGTTGGTTATATCGACAGTGGTGGTTTAGGTGATGGTGTTTGTTAGTTATATCGACAGTGGTGGTTTAGGTGATGGTGTTTGTTGGTTATATAGACAGAGGTGGTTTAGGTGATGGTATTTGTTGGTTATATCGACGAAGGTGGTTTAGGTGATGATGTTTGTTGGTTATATCGACAGTGGTGGTTTAGGTGATGGTGTTTGTTGATTATATTGATGAAGGTGGTTTAGGTGATGGTGTTTGTTGGTTATATCGACAGTGGTGGTTTAGGTGATGGTGTTAATACTAGTAGAGCATTCAGCATACAAGAAATCAAGGAATGTATCTAATGTGGTAAGAATGAGGATGGTAGATTTTAAGAAAATATTCTTGCTATTGTATTTGTGGAGGATGGGCAGCTATCAAGGAGAAAAGACTCTGAATGCACCAAGACAGGTTACCTCCCAGTCATCCCTCTCATCCAATAAAGGCGAGTTTGATGCTGCTTAAGCCACCAATAAGCGGCAATCGCTGCTCTGCTTTCTTTGTAAAACAGATCTCTTCTATTTCACATACAATACTTTTTTGGTGTAAGTGACTATTTTAGGAAATATTGCTATTTCTTCAAAAGACCAATCAAAAGAGTCACTTAGAATGCTGGATATGAATGTAAAATGGTGAATATGAGAATGTCAATTGTGGGCATCACACATTTTCAGATTGACCAACTTGTGGAGAGTTTCTATCTTAATGATTCTAATAGCAATGATAAATACTTCGCTAACAGTCGCAATAGCCCGCACCTTTACAAAGGATGTAGGGGTTCGAGATAACTGAGGGTGTCTCTGTATTAAATGGTTTTTAACTCTCTGCATCTAAAACACATCATTATAATTAATAGAGATGCATAAAAAATAGTAGAGGAAGCAAGACTGAGATATTGTGGGCATGTAATGAGGATGGAAAAAGAGAGGATGCCAAATAAAGTGTTGAAAATGAAGTATGGAGAAAAAAGACCGCAAGGAAGACCAAGACAGAGATGGGAGGAGCGGACAACAGAAAGTCTTCAAGTGTGAGGAGAAGAATGGAAGCAACTAAAGGGGGGAAGAGTAGTGGAAGGATAGAGGAAGATGGAGGCATTTTACTACACTGACCCGGCCACAGACTGGAAACAGTTGATGTTGATGATGAGGGTGATGATTCTCTTACACACCACAATGGGACGGACAACTTTACTCCCTCTCCAAAGAAAATTGTGCTATAAATATTAATTGCCTGGAAAAAATTGATCAACCCCTGTTGGGTTTGAACCCACAAACAACTTTACCCCAACACCATTGAGGTTGACCAGGTCAAAGTTACATAGTCCTGAAGGTGATGTGAAATAATATATAGTACGAGGGAATCTAAAGTATTTGTTAGTCTGTTCCCTGGTGCTAATTACACTTAGCTTGTGTTAATTTGATTATTTAAAACAATAATGATCTCAGAATAGTATTATTATTATTATTATTAGCACCACGTCTTACTACCCGTTCGGGTTATACGCACTTACGCTCATGTGTAATTGTAGGGTGATTGTGAGATTAAATGAAGGACCTACAGTTTAACGTGGAATCCGCACCACGGTGGAGGCCTGACATTCCTCACATTAACAAGATGTCTTGTCAGAGGTGAAGGAAGGATTTGGTAATCAGATAAAACTGTGCCGGGACCGAGGATTGAACTCCGGCCGCCAGCACAGAAGTCTGACACCTTACCCCTAGACCGCCAGGTCACCTACTCAGAATAGTAGAAACTGGTTTTAGATTATGTTTCTTCCACATTTGATATTATGTTTGTTTTTTCAAACAATAAATAAGGCAATAACTTTATTTATATTAAGTTTTGAATCGACCCAGCCCATCCTCATTCTCCATTATAGGAGCACTTCTGATGTATGCTAAAGAAAACATTAACAAACGATCATAAGCATTGTCTTAAAATGTAGCCTATACGTTCGACATCTCTGATGTCCTAAAGTTTAGTTATATTTCATATGATCCAAGTTTGTATTAACATCATTCTTGGGAACGGGTGGGAAAAACACCCCCTTGACCTCTCTAAGTCACCCCATTTGCCTAACACTGAAACAATCCTAACAAAGAGCTGAGCACATAAGTCGAGTTTCTTAGCAGTTAGACAATCCTAACAAAAAGCTGAGCATGTCAATCAAGTTCCATAGCAGTGAGACTAATCCTAACAAAGAGCTGAGCACATCATTTGAGTTCCCTAGCAGTGGGGCAATCCTAACAAAGAGCTGAGCACATCATTTGAGTTCTCTAGCAGTGAGACAATCCTAACAAAGAGCTGAGCACATCATTTGAGTTCCTTAGCAGTGAGATATACCAGAGAGTCTTACTACCTGTTCAGTCTATCCACATTTAATTTTATAAATAAAAAAAACAAGAAGGAACAATCTAGAGAAAATCCACCAGCATTTGAATGGTAAGAGTGAATAGCAAGTAGGAAAAAAAACCTCAATACACCGGACTAGCAACTTGTTAGTCACCAGCTGCAAACTAGACTAGATGACATGTCATAGGTCCCCATACATACCAGTTCAGTTGTCCTTTCAGAGAAAAAAAAACACATGTTCAAGTTACATACATTCAAGATTATGGAGTGGTGGTGAAGATACAATTCAGAGGTAATCTACCCACATTTGTGTGGAGTCAGAGTGGGAAAACATTTTGAACCCCCTCCAGTACACCATACCGGAATTTAATCTCGATCTCTCCACCATTGGCAGTCCAGTCTAACATAAGAGTGGCGCGTTAAACTTTGCGACCAAAAATGCACGTTAAAAGTTCTTAAATGTAGGTATCATTGTCAACCATTACTTTACACTTCAAAAATGGTCAATGGTGCAATAATTTGATAAGAGTGTCAGAGAGTTAGTCTCAAAACGATGCAAACAGATTTAACACAGTGTTTAATGAATATGTGGAAACTATGACTATAAGCAAACAAGATTATATCAGCAATGCTGGGCTAGGATCTATTTTATGGACATACATTTTGTCAACCTAGTCAACCGACTTAGGTCTGGGTATTTTATTATACTAGCTAATTTTCATTAGAAGAGCCTATTAATAGACAAAACCAATATATTACTAATTAATATTAATAGTACTATTTGATAGGTGTTGATAATATTTATCAAAAGTGACGGCTAAGGATCACATGACTTGACGCAAGAATACCTGAATGAAGATTTAGTAACTTTGTAGCTGCGAGCTAATAGGCTCTTCCTATGAATATTGGATTGTAGAGTAAATGTGTTTAGTGCCAGTGTTGAAGATACGACAAACAAGCACGCTCACCTGTATTGTAGTTGATCATAGAAGGTTCCGTCGTTCAGCTGACTCAACACCGCAGCGTTGCCCATCAAACTCAAATGATGGAGATTGGGGCAACTCCTCTGGAGGTTATTGATAAAATAGAAGAGGTGGGAAACTTGATTGTTGTTAAGCCACAAGAGTTCCAACTTGGGGAGGGCTGGGAACACTGTGTCCGAGTCAACGCCGTTGTGGTCAAGTATTACAGAGGTAAGGTTCACTAACTCGGACAGAAAATCCACATTTCTACAAGGAGAAGACAAGTCAATTCACATGCTTGAAATAAGTTACCATGAACATCAGTTAAAGAGTACAGTAAAAATAGTTCAATTGTGGTAAACAAAGGTTTTATGCACGGTTGACCAAAGTCTGTCTTTTGTAGGTTTTTTTAGAAGAAGTTTCAATTTTTACAGATGATTTATAAATAAGTATAGAAGAATAATTATATTATGCTTCAAGACTCGTGGAGTGATTTCGTTAGTGTTTAGAACAGAAAACTTTATTATACAAGCTTGTATGTGTACAGTGTAACATTTGTTTTTCAAGATGGCTTGAATAGCTTTTTAAAAAAGGCACTCACCTAAATTTGTTGCCAGTCAGATCCAGAGTGTGCATAGAGCTTGCATATTTGTCCACCAGATCACAGGGGAGAGCCTCAAGGTTCATGTAAGCCAGTGAGATAATCTGGCCTCCATCAGTCGCACATAGCTTGGGATTTGCAGATGATAGTTTTCCTAGTTCTGTCATGGCTTCCGAGGCCTCTTCATATTGGTCAGCCGTTTGCCTCTTTCCTTTGATACTATATCAACACAAACATTCAGAGTAGTCAACAGTGCCAGTCTTCTCTGTAATACTATACAACACAAACATTCAGAGTAGTCAACAGTGCCACTCTTCACTGTAATGCTATACAACACAAACATTCAGAGTAGTCAACAGTGCCAGTCTTCTCTGTAATACTATACAACACAAACATTCAAAGTTCTACTCATCTCTTTTACTATAGAAACAAAAACCAAACCATTGTATGAAAAAAACAATAACAGAAATTAAACCTTTATCAGGAAGAAAATAAATATTGTTATAATATGCTCAGGAATCACTAAAACCATTTTTAGATTCCCAAATGGGTGGTTGTGGTGTATATGTTAGGATCACTATGGATTTAAATTAAATAAAATTACACCTGAGGAGCACACCTAAAAGATTTAATTTCACTAACTATGTAAGTAAAGTTGAACATTTCTTGGTTGTAGAGATATCCGTGGCACTGGTAGTGCACACTAGTGGCTCACATGGCAGGAGAAATCAAGCTCGGAAATATATTAAGTTAAAAGTCAACACTCCCAAAGTCAATAACCAGCGTATGTAAGTTCCGGCTACCCAAACTGGTGGTCAAGACGTCAAAGGTTTCTGGCTCGCCAAAGTACAATGTTATAAAATGCCCAATTTCACATGCTAAGAATGCAGTTTCAGATTTCTAGGTTTTTGGATCTTGTACTAATGTGAGAGATAAAGAATGTCAGCAAAATTATGCTAATATTTCAATTAAAATGTTGAGCAAAATATTTTTAGTGGAGTGTTTTCAATATGGCTATTGGTATATAAACATAAATTATATTAAAAGACATGATAAATAAGTCAAATGATAGCAATTGATTAATCGTGTTTAAGGTATTTTTTTAGCACTGTGTCTTATACTACCTGTTTAAGTTATAGGCTTATGTACTAATTACACTAATGGTTATATTTGTAGGAAACGTACCCACATTTGCTTGGTCTACTGTGAGAGTAGCACGTTAGACCGTGCGGCCACCGACGTGGTTTCCTGGTTTGATTACAAATCGAGTTAATCTAGGTATAAAACTATGGACCAATGTTGACATTACACTGTGTTCGAGGGGATTTCTCAGATTTATGAACAATTCTTTATCTTATCACATTACAGTTTCAACTTAGGCCCATACGTAAAAGTAAAAAAAATAACAATTTTATTTATTCCCTGCAATAGTAGGAGTAGTATATTTTCTTCTTCAGAAAATATGATTCGACAGTTCAAATGGAAAAGAATGGCTTATTTTTAGAGATGAGTTGAATCTTATGTTTCTCAAACCTGAATCACAAATCCAAATCTTAAATTATTTTTTAATCTCAAACCCAAATTCGAATCCTTGAGTCTAAAAATATATAATTTAAGTTAATGTGAAAATATTTAAAATTGAATAAAAAAAAGTTATAAGTTGCCAATGACAGATGCTAATTTGTATGCCACGTCTATTACACTATAAGCAACCAAGAGAACACTTTTTAGTAAATTAATTAATTATATATATATATATTAATATAATTTTGTGAACCTCCAAAACACAGGTGTTTATATATATTCCATTCACCGTAGGAATTTACTTCTGAAAGGCCTTTTTCCCTACCATAATTCTACTATATAGTAGGATATTGGTAGGAACAAAGACCTTTCAAAGAGTAATTCCCATCGTGAATGGAATATAGTTCATTTTACCAATGGTTTAAAATTGGTTAATCAAGTCAAGCTCCTCATATTTTTATTGTAATCGAGACCCTTTTTTTGGATTTTACAACTCTCAAATACCATAGGATTCTGGGGATTTGAGGATTCACGCCTTTACTTATGTTAGTGTAATATTTGTAGCACTGCTTGATAACTGGAATGGTCTCTCTTGAGCTGTATGATAGGACTTAGAAATAGCCACCAAATAACTAATGATCCAACTAGACATTTCTAAATGTCAATTAACATTTTGACTTTCGACACACAAGATAATAGATTTAAATGTCAAGGATATTACTATCTTTACACAAAGTATTAAAAAGTATGTATAGAGAACAGAAAATGGTCACTTGCGACAAATTTTGTAGTCGATTGCGATCGTCTTAAAGGGGGGAGTTAAAATAACATAATATAATAGACACCTTGTCCGAAAACAGACCAATGGCACCAAATAATACCGAAACTTACCAATGGAATTGGTGCAGGGCTCTTCAAGGTCATGTCTTATGACCCCCACCTTTGTCATTGGTTGGTACTAGTCGTTTATAACACTGGTGCTACACTAGGTCATATTTATCATTTTCATAATCAGTCAAAGAAACTTTGTTTTGTTTTAGTTGATAAATTAATAGCTATCAAAATGAGTACTAGTTGCAGTCTAGCAAACTAATCCAAAAACTACCATTTCCATGCAGAATGGTAGCTCTAGCTACTTGTTACCATTCCAGTATCACTATACAGAAGGGGGGATCTTGACAGACAAACATAAAAACATTAATTCACACAGTCTCAATTAAACACAGAGTCAACAAAAAGGAAATTACAAGAATTTAAATAGCGCATGGAAGGTCAGCAGCCGATGTTTACAAAATCAATAGATAAAAATAAGGTGGCTACTATTGCATCTTTCAATGTAAGCAAACTATAGTAGCCAATTGAGCACAGGCAAAGGAACTTGGGGGCTGGAGAGAGAGCAGGACCATGGGTTCATCACCCCCAGCCAGTTTTCTTACAAGGGGCACAGGAACTTGGGGGCTGGAGAGAGAGCACGGCCATGGGCTAATTAGTACCAGCCTGTTTTCTTACAGGGGGCACAGGAACTTGGGGGCTGGAGAGAGAGAGAGCAGGACCATGGGTTCATCACCTCGAGCCTGTTTTCTTACAAGAGGCACAGGAACTTGGGGGCTGGAGAGAGAGCAGGACCATGGGTTCATCACCTCCAGCCTGTTTTCTTACAAGAGGCACAGGAACTTGGGGGCTGGAGAGAGAGCAGGGCCATGGGTTCATCACCTCCAGCCTGTTTTCTTACAAGAGGCACAGGAACTTGGGGGCTGGAGAGAGAGCAGGGCCATGGGTTCATCACCTCCAGCCTG